>VDFB02377836.1:0-36213 GCA_007258455.2 Sequoia sempervirens
TAGGTAGAATAAAATATCAATGAAAATAGATTGAATGATGTCTCTAGAAAGTGTGATAACACTTTTTCCAAGCTATAATATTGTATCAAAGACATTCAAAAGTGCTTGGAGGAAGCCAATGCTTTTTATTTATTCTATCTCAAGTGGCCTGCAACAACCAAGAGTATAAAGGATCAGATTAATGCCATTGAAATGAAAATAACTAATGTGGATACAACATATGATTCTATGCAAGATAATGATGGTGCCATAAGGGCACAAATGGAAATCTTGCACTCCTAGATACAAAAACTGTAAGATCAAAGGGAGCAATTCAAAGGTCAAGTGAAGTAGTTGAGAGAAGTAGTGAGCCTAAGGTTGGCCTCACTCACTGGACTTCTAGCAGAGGAAAATGGCATGATTTAGAAATTCTAGGCACCATCTTCCTTGGAGGAAGTAGAAGGTACATATGTACAGCTAGTATTTCAAGTCCAGAACTTGACAATTGCAAAGAAACAATGGGACAACTTGATCCAAATCAAATCAATTTACAAGAGTATTTTTCCATCCAAGTGACCTGTTTCTAATTTTTTGTGTGAGATATCTTTTCTATTTATTGTTATGTATATATGAGGAGTAGATATAAGGATATTTTTGTTGATGAAGTAATCCGATTTCATCCCATAGAGAGTAAAATTTTTATAGATAGGGGGAGTTTATAATTTTTGTATCTACTAAGGAATTTTTTACCCTTTACCCTTGATGTCAAAGGGGGAGAGAAATGTGCATCTAAGGGGGAGTGTTTGTGCACATCTTTGGTTTTGCAATCAATGACAAAGGGGGAGATTGTTACAGCTTGATAATCTTGGTTGTCATTGATGTCAAAAGTGTGTTGAAGATTGTATACACTTCGGAGATAGCTAATATGCAAAGATGTCTAATGGTACAAGTAAGCATTGTAGTATATGAAATATTAGTAGTCATTTTGATGTCTAATTATGATGTAGAGGTGGGTACACATGTCCTAGTGTGTTTTAACATTTCCTAAAATGATATCTTGCTAGTTTGATGTACCACATTCAATGATAAGTTACAAATGTTGTCTCTAAGGAATTCACGGTATATACTCCAAGGTAGAGACACAGTGTTTTGGTCCACATCCTTCCATAGATCAAGATTTAGTCTTGTGATTCCTAAGATAAGTTGTTGGAGATATGAAGGTGTTATATCCAAGGTTTCAAGTCACTAATATTTCTGTAGTAAAAGTTACAAGTGATAAATTTCTAGTCTATGCTATGACAATGCAAAGTGGTTATGAAGGCTTGTTGGAATGCTCCGCATTCCTTTGAATGTAAAGTCTTGGCCATTTAGTTTTGAGGACATGCTTAGTAATTTCCAAAATATGCTATATTGACGATTCAAGTGGTTTGGTGCTCTACAAGTTCAATTTTCAAGTGACAAAGTGTTACAATTGGTTCTGGACGCTTTATCTTCATCAAAACATATGCACTAGAAAAATATTGTGAAGATCAATTTTATGTGTATGGGTGCACATTACATGTCTTAGAATATCTAATGTATAAAGCACATGAAGATATTTCTTTTTTCTAGTACCACACAATTGTTTCAAGTCATTCTATGAAGTTATGTTGTTACTAAGATCGTCTTGGGTAAGTTAATGATGCACACCACTAATTTAAGTTTGAGAAAAGTTCAAAGATTCTTTGTAGATGTTGTATGGATCATGTCAAATCATCTAGAAGAATTGTAAACAATGTTTTATCAGTTTTTGTATACTTCCAATGTTGTGAAGGCCAGCATGTTATAAGTTTCATATTTGCTTGTTTATGACCAATTGAATTTATATTTTGTAAGTGTACAAATGATTTATATAGAAGATCAAAGATGTGGAGATCATAATGAATGAGTGCAGAGATGTATGAGTGCATGAGCAGAGAGTGAAAAGATTCACTACAGACCTAATATGCAAAATTGATGACTATCAGTGATTGAATCCATAAATCAATCATGTTTCAATTGTTCCTTTTTCCAATTAGGGAGTCGTAGCTTCCTTGGGTTTTAGCCCCTAAAATAAAGTCAAGGAGTAGTTGCTTCCTTGGGTTGTAGCCCTAAAAGAAAGTTGTAACTTTTATTTAATTGTGAGGCTAGATTAGGAAAATAGCTCCTAGTAGCATTTCTCGCCATGGTTTTCCCCTATGATGTTTTCCATGTAAGTCTATTGTCTATTGTGTTCTTGTGTGTGTGCTTATCTTCTTTCCTATTTTAATTAAGTGGTTGAATTCTTAAATGGCATAACATGCTTCAGTAGTTATTAATTGGGACTAAAATTTGAAATATACTGATTCACCCCCCCTCAGCATTTTGGTGTGTTCAACAACCTAGTCCTTTAGTATGTTCAGATAGTGTTTGCTCCAAGAGGGGATGAATTTCATGTTCCTTCTCTATGTCACATCCTCATTTATTTAATATTCTAAAGCCTTTTCCGTAAGTCTATTTCAAGTTAATGGGTCTGTTTGTAACCTTATGGTCATATGATGAAGAGTTGGTTGATATGATTTCCTTATGATTGTTATTGATAGGTATCTCCATGCATGTTGTTTGAGGAATGCCTTGTGATTCAATTTTTGGATATAAAAAAATGAACATGTCAAGTGGTGGTATGGCAGATTGTGTTGGTCATTGATATGGGGTATTAGGACATTACATTGAGGGGTAAAAGGTTGCATTATTCTCAAGGCTATGCAAGGAATTTTGTATGAATTCATGCTCTCTTCGTCTTGACCCAAGACATCAAAAATACTTGTAATAGGAGATGACGTAATATGAATTTCATTATCAAAATTAGGGCAATTGCCAAACACATAGCTTGAAACATCCACTGAAGATTTCAAAGAGGTCAAAAGATTACCAAAACATTGAGCCATCTTGATGATATAATTTTTTACTAAGGTTCAGACTATTATTCAACAGGTCATTGGAAAATTAAAAAAAAATCTAGATAGAGAATTCTAGAGAAATTACGATCATAAAAAATTGAGCTAGAAAAGGTAGGACAATGGCACCTAGGGAACCTATGTCCTAGGCAAGCTTTTTCAAAATTAAAAGTTTGATTGTCAGTTATACTATTTAAGGTTTCTATGTTTATGTGCAAACAAATCTGACAATGAATTATTTTCCATATTTTACTTAATTTATAGAAATGTAATTGAAAATGTAAGTATGCAAAGATTTTGAAAATGCTTGAACAATAAATGCCACTTGTAAATTCAATTTCCAAATCTAAAATGTAAAAAAAAATTGAGTGTAATAGGATACATTTAAAAATGATGATATGAAATTGCTTTTTGAAAGAAACTAATGCAAATTATCAGTTTTTAGCAATATGTAAAATGCCTAAATGTATGCAAATACAACTATTTATTTTTCTTTCAGATTTTAAATGATCTAATGCAAACTTATGAATGCAATTTGAATTTAGATCTAAGTTAAAATGACAGAAATAAACCCTATTACAACCTATGATGCAATATGATATGCAATTTTTTGAATTTTTATGCTTTTTATGATGCAAAAGTTAAACCCTTAATGAGAAATGTAGAGAAATACAAAGAAAAACCTATATTTAGGGTGAACTTTCAGAAGGTACATAATGCTAATAGGTTGGGTTCACCAAAATAAAATTTAGGGAAAGGGAAACCTTTGAGTTTTCACCTTAGGGTTTGACACCTTTCCCTAATTTCATATGTTGTGTTGAGGAGGGAATTTGGATGTGATGGAAATGCAAGTATGGAATGGGGGTTTGATGGATTTGGACAAGGTGTTTGATTGACTTACAACCTGATAGGTGATTCAACCAACCCTTAATCAAATCTAGAAATGTCCTAATAATGAAATGTAAGGATATAATTGTCCTAATGATGCAAATTATTATTCTAATACAAATATGAAATCTTAGAAACCATAGAGGAAATCAAACACTAGAAATAGAAAGGGGAGGACACTATGCACTTGTACAAATTTTAGTTGAATTTTTTAGGATGTTTCCTTTGGGGGCATCATTGTCCTACTAGGTCTTTTTCAAATCTATTTTTGCAATCCTCCGATGTTAGATCTTCTCTTCCATTTCTTGTTTGCAAACTTGTTAGATCACTTCTAGATATTTTTGTAATTGGCTTTCCATGAATTGTCAAGGCGTAGGGTTTCAAATGCAACAATGAATAAAGTGTATTCAAGATTCCTTTGATCTTCTTTAACTTGATATTTTCACAATCACAAAGAGAGGGAATGTTGGGCCATTTTAGGGGCTTGCCTCAGTCAAACTTGGTGTAAGTGTTTCCACTTCCACAATGGCAATGTCAATGATAAATGGATAAATGGAAGGAAGGAATGATGAGTCAAAAAAGTGATGCAACTCACCACCCTTAAATGGTTTCCTTGAAGGAATAAAGTCATACACATCCCTTCAAGGGTCTTAGATCTTGCTTGCTTGATTTGCTTGAATTCTTGAATGCTTTAGAGACCTACAACAAATGTTAGCCTTCACAAGATAATGATAACATGAACACACATGAACTCGCATAAGATTTGACTTGATTTTGGATCTTGAATTGCTGCAATAAATATCTGGTGGTTTCTCTTGACTTGTTGAATAATGCTCCTTATCATAATTTTTCCAATAGTTTTCTAGATTCTCCTTATTAGCTTTGAAATGATGCAATAACTAGGTATTTATAGGCATTTCTCTAATTTCTCAAAAATTAAATCTTGACAAACAACTTTAGATATTCAAATTTTAAATAATAAAATACCGACATTGACATATTTGAGTTTGGAGCCAAAATAGGGGACATAGGTGCCCTAGGCGCTAGTGTCCCTACCCTATTTTACAAAGTTTAAAGTTATTAAATGAGAGAATTTGTTTTATGCTTGCAAATTATTAGAAAATATTTAAAATAAGTTGTGGAATGCATAATTTTGGAAATTAAGAGCTTAATTAGGTCCAATAACTTAAACAAGAGCAAAACATAGTGTGAAATTGTCAAGGGTGACAATTTATGATGTTACATCTATATTTTGTAGAAAAAATGTCTTTGGGTGTTGACATGAAAGTCCAACCCTTTAGGTTAGATGCTCAAGTTAAATCTAACCCTAAGGGTTGGTAGTTTCCAAGGCAAGTTATAACATACTCATGTTATGTAAAGTTCAAAAAATGTCTAAAAAACATGTTCCTTTTATTTTATGAAAAGAAAAATGTGAGTGCATTGTAACACACCCATATTAAAAAACACTCACATTATGGTTCATTAGTGATCAAGCCACTATCAAGCCATAACATGAATGCATTATAACAAGAGTGTGTTATAAAATGCTTGCATTATATGCAAAATGGAACAAAAAGTGGTTTTGGCCACTTCTTGGTTCCCCATCTTTGTGCACATGCCCATTAATGATACCATCTTATTTGTTCAAGGAAGTCAAGTTAGTAGACATGACTATTTGGAAATCAAAACCAAAATGTAAGTCATTGATTTCAAATGATTACATGCTAGAGATAATCTAGGATTAAGAATACCTAATGGAAAGCCATTGTTCCTAAGTTAGTATCCTATAGTTCTAATGATCAACTCAAGTGAGGGTTGATTCTCTTTGCATTTTTCTATTGACATTAAATTTCTAGAACCTTTATAAGTAGGGTGAATACATAATTCTCTCTTATGGTTTTTTAATTAGTGGCATCCTTCTACTAGGTTGTGGGAACTTTTATGGATGAAAGAAGGACAATCATGAAAAGGTGTGGGAAACTAAATCATAGATTAAGTGAAGGTCAAAATTTTCAAGATTAATATTGTGGGGTTATAGCACAAGCATGTGAATGAAGATGTTGCTCTCACTTAATGGGAGTTGATTAATGATAGAAAATACTTACCTAATGGAACCTTAATTAACTCAGATAATTGGGGCCCTCCTCTAGGTTTGGATTTTATAGCTTTAGATACTTTTTTTTTTTGTATTATATTATGACATTTTAATTTTATGGTCAAGCATATGAATGAAGATACTGTTCTCACTCAATTAGAGTTGACTAATGATTGAAAATATTTTCCTAATGGAAACTTAGTTAACTCAAATAATGGGAACCATCCTCAAGGTTTGGACTTTATAGCTTTATCTATTTTATTTTTTTGTATTATATCAAGACACTTTAATTTTTTGATTAGGTATTTCCTTTTCAATCTAAATGTGAAGGTTATTACACCAACACAATTATTTCCTTTTTGAAACCAATTCTACTTAATACTTGATGTTTGATTGTAATCTCTACCTACTTTACATAACCTCAAGACATATGTAATCCCATTCCATTTATGAATAAAAATTATATATAATTTTTATATTAAATCAAAATATAACTTGTTGGACTAATCGCCAATGTCACCCTTCGGATTCAGAACATGGACTAACCCCCTCCCATGGATCCACTTATCTCTTAAGTTTGTATCAAACGTTAATAGATCGATCTTTTGGTGCAATGACAAACATGTTCCAATATAACTTACTATACTCCAACCTAAAATAAAATTTATTTTATATACCCACTGAGTGATACTTGTAAATAAACTACTCTTCAATAGAATACATAAAAATGATGTAATGATGTAAATAAGGAAGAAGACTCAAATAGAGCAACCTAACAAGTTCTAATGTAAACATTACTTTAATTTTAAAGTACAATACACATAATAAAATTTAAAAATCATTTCAGTCTTAAATTATAATGGTGAAAAAACAAGAATATTTAATGAGGTGGGGGATATGTTTCAACTTTATGGAAATGGGAAATGGGAGAACAACATAAAACCTTATCCTGCCAACCCTTGCATTCATTCCTATCATGACAAATTGACATTGTCTTTCGATATCATGGGCAAAAACTCAAACAGAAAGGTCATATCATGACTTGAAATGTCTCGTGTCACCAAAAACTACATACCCAATATTCAACTGACAACAGTTCTACTCCAAATACTCACTCTGCAACGTCACAAACACACAAATATCATCACTCGTGACTCACAGTGATCACTGCTATCTATGCTTGACCTCATCCTCCTCTCACCAAATCATGGTTTACCAAATGGGATCCTCATAACCATTCAAAAACAGAGTTGTGGGTTGAAAAGGAAAACAGACATGAATATAATATATATTGTATTCTATCACAGGTGGAGTTCATCTTTTTCACACTTATCTTGCCTTTTTCCTGTTGTTTACTGTTTTGTTTTGCTGTTGTGATTGACTGAGAAATTCATGGTGACAGATCACGGATATGTTTGTGTGTAAAAGGGAACAGTTGCCATCTTATGACTTTTGCTCAGGTCTTCAGCCTGTGAAGAATGCCTTTGAAAATTTGTTCTTTCTTTCATATTAAGCCAGAGCTTATTAGGAACTTTTCAAAGCTTTTTTGATAAAGAAATGGTCTGTTTTCTATTTTTTTATTGGCTTTCTTTCCAATCAAGTAATAGTATTGGGGTGCCCATCCTCATTTCTTTTTTGTGTTTGTTTCTATGTCATTATCACTCAGTTTTATCTACCATTGTATAGTTTGGGAAAGTCTATTTTGGAAAGTAAAAAATCAAATTATGTAATTTTTTTTAATGAGGGCTTATATTATTTTTATTAATTAGGAAGATAATGGTATATTATTCTTTTATAAAAAGTTATGTATTATTTATTAAAATAAGTTTAAAAAATAGTATGTTGTATAAAATATTTGTATTTAAGGGGTGGAGGGTCTAGTTCGATTGGGTAAAGCATCATGTTGCAAGCAAGAGGTCATGAGGTTTAGTCTCCCCTCCATCCCCATGTACTAGAGGGTGAGTCACGCTAGCATCACTAGTCACGTGAAAAAAGTTTACCACCCCCAGTTTAAGGGGGGGCTAGCCATAAAAAATAAAAAACTAAAAATATTTACATTTTTTTAAAAAAGAAGATATTTATCATTGTTACAAGATGAGAATGTTAAGATATTTATCATTGTTACATTATAAGAATGTTTTAATTCATTTAGATTAAGATGAGGTTGGACAAAAGACTTTGATATATGATTAGTTTTTTGGACAAAAACATAAATTAAGAATTAGAAATTATATATATATATGAGAAAGGTTGTACATCAAAACTAATTAGAAGATTACACTTTCTTAAAAGGATATTTAAGTGAATTGCATTCACTACCTACTTTGTTTGGTTTCTAAAACATAAATGATATTAAATTTTTATTATTATTATAATTAGTATTTTAAAAACAATTTAATTCATAGGATATTGGAGATAGAGGTTCAAACAAATATTGGAGATAATATGATTTAATAAAGTTAAAGGTAGTATTCTAGAGAAACTTCATGAAGTTCTTAAAAAGATAAAGATCCAACAATTTTAAAAAGATTTACAATATCATAGATGTTTGTACACATCTTTTGTAACAATACATGTTTCTTTCAACATGTCATTATAAATTACATGTGGCATAAAGTGTCACCTCAAGTGGAACACCTTTTTCTACTTAGGTACATTAATATTACAAAATAATTAATAAATACAAATATTAAAAATATTTACAATGTCATAGATGTTCTTATACATCTTACATAACAATACATGTTTCTCTCACCGTGTTATATTATAAATTATATGTGGCTTAGAGTGTCACCTCAAGTTGGACACCCTTTTCTATTTAGGTACATTAATATTACAACTAATCAATAAATACAAATATTATTTAAAGATTCACAATTTCATAGATGTTTTTACACATCTTACGTAACAATACATGTTTCTCTCAACATATATTATAAATTACATGTGGCATAGAGTGTCACCTCAAGTGGAACACCCTTTTCTATGTAGACACATTAACATTAGAACATAATTAAAATAAATGCAAATATTAAAAATTGTAAAGTGTATGAGACATAATCCCAATATCCTCCCACTTGTCATATACCTTATAAGAGGAAAAGTGATAACCAACAAAACAAAACTACTTTCTAATGGTATAATTTCCCATAGTCTCATTGAACCATTTAAACATCTTTATCCACACAAGCTTTGTCAAAATATCTACAATGTTCATGAAAGTATATTCCTTTCCAAACATAACCATTCCATCCTACACCATGTCATGAAATAATGGTATTATGCATCAATTTGATTTGTTTGTACCTAAAATATAGGGTTCTTTACTAAGTTGATGGCAATTTGATTATCATAGTTAATCTACATTACTCCATAGTTAAACCCAATATTATAACACAACCTCTAAAGTGAGACTGCCTTCTTAGAGACATGAGTAGCTACCATATATTCTATCTTTTTAGTTGAAAGAGTGATGATATTATATTTCTTACTTATCTAACTAATTGGACCACCAAATAGGTTAAACACAACTATTGGTCAACTTCTTATTATCCACAATTTTTTCCCATTCTAAATCTACAAATCCCTTATATCCATTTTATTGTACAACTCATCTCTATCATTACTACAAGTATGTTGTAAGGAATTCATGGCACATCTATATGTTGGTTTTAGGTGACATGTAATGCCTCTATAGGCTAGTTGTAAGTGATTTATAGTACCTTTATAAGTGAGCTACAAGTGACCTATAACACCTCTACAAGTTGGCTAAAGGTGACTTGTTGTACCTCCACAAGTGAGCTGAAAATGACCCATAGCACCACCTCGGTAGTAGATAAAATAATATTATAGTGGTAAATTTGACAATGAGCTCATCATGATTTCATGCTAAGTTCCTAGATTTTGTACGAATTTTATAGTGGTAAATTTGACAATGGTTTATGATAATTTGATTGATGAGTGGTGTGATCATTTTTATTTTGAGCTTCTTCTTACTATGGTGTTGCATTAGATTTTGGCTAGCATGATATGATCAGTTGTAAACCTATGTTATATTTTTTGTTGTTAGATCTCTTTCTTCTGGAGATCATGTGTTAGACTGGTAACTCTCTTGATGAGGTTTTGGTAGAAATATTGAGGATCCACATGAGTTGGACATAAGCTCAACATGGACCTATTGAGGGGATTCTACTTAGAGATATTCATTATAGATTGGTGTATCTTGGAGGAGCAATCTAATTCCCCACTCTTGGTCCTCTTGGATGATGTGATAGGAATTTCCCACCTAATTTTTATGTGTGTTCTTTGTTTGTGACTTATCTTATCATTTATTTTTATTCTTGAGTTATTGATGTTAGTTTTGAGGACTTATTTTGAGGATTATATACATGGTTATGGTTTGAATTATATCCTTATATGTGATTTTGAGCTACAATTTCAATTTTTAGGTCATTTTATTTTGAAGAGTAGAGGAGATGGTTAGTGGATTTGAGAATATTCCCTTGTTATAGGAATAATTTTTTGATCTTCCTTTTATTTGAAAGGAGTACATTTATTTCTAATAGGTTTTTATTGGATGGTTAGATGTTAATTTCTTTTGTTTGGGGATTTCAATGGAGATCTTATTTATCATGGCCTGAGCACATGTTGGTGTTGGTAGAAGGACATGCTTTTTTAATTTTCTAGAGCTCTTTGTTTTGTTATGTATCTCATAGGTTTGGTTCATTTCATGTTCAATTTGTATTAGTGTTGAGTTTATTATTCTTCATTCTTTTTCAGTAATTGTAAGGATGATTTGAGCTCTTTTATCTTTATATTCTATATGATGTGGAGAACTTGGGAGGGCTATGATGATTAAAGAGATAGTTTTTTATAATAGTTGTGTTTTTAAGTTTGCATATTAGTGTGTGTTATTTTGATACTATGTAATAGATGTGTTAGCCACATTATCTATGTGAGTTTTTTTATGGATTTTTTACATGCTTTAGTAATTTTCAAATTTTACATTGCCTATGTAGTGGGATTCTTATTGAGGTATATGTTTTATTGGAATGGTACAAAATTCTTTAGGTATTTATGTCTATTTGTTTGTTACTATTGGAAATAGACTTTGTGTAGGATAGTGAATATACATGGACTTGTAATTGTGGATTGGATTGTTTATTTTGATAATAGGTCTTCCTCTTATATGTGTACCCTATTTTTGAGGTATAGTCAATTTGATGAGTTAGTGATATGTTTTGGTTATTATTTTAGTTGGTGTTGAGTATTTAGTAGATTCTTGGTCCTATTCTAGAGGAGATAAAATTTTATGTATATTTTTCAGTTGAAGAATGACATTAAAAGTGTGATCTTGGATTTTTTTCCTACCTTTCATGCATGGGCATGATGGGGAATGAGAGAAATGTAATTAAGATATTTATCAATTGATGGGTGTCACAAATTCTTGGTTGAGCTCATGAGCACATATGAGTCAATTGGTGTAACATGGTTATACCATTGGTGGTTAGTTCACTATATCTTGGTGTTCCCTTTTTCTCTTGGAAGGAATATGATAGATGGGAGAATTTGTTGATTTTATATGTATCATACACCTTGCAATTCCTAATGTTTGAATTATTTAATTATTTAATATTTTATGTGTCCTCATGATATGGGACATTCCACTTTATGCCTTGGCCATTATGTCATGTGTATTTTTTTAGGAATGTATAGATGTAAATATATTTGTGAAATAATTTTTTGCCACGAAGGATGTGTAAAAGATATTATGGCATGTAAGAGCATGATTAAGAGTTAGGTTGTAAATTGGACAAGGGATATTGTTCCACTAAGGAAACATGTTGTAGGATGTCATAGAGCATATTTTAAAGGTGATAAATAAAAAATAATAAGTTATGAATCATATAGGATTTTACCATGGTATTTTGGAACCTTTTTTGGGCCCATGGTAATGCTTTTATGATGGTTTTGGGGCCTCCATGATTCTATAGATTGAGGGCTTGGTAAGGATACATAAGAGAGGAGTTTTTATAGGGTTATGTTGTTGGATTTGTACTAGAGGAAGAGGATGTTGATCTCCATGAAGGAAAGAACTTGATATTGTATTGTAATAGGTTTATTGTTTCTAAATAATACATTGGTTTAGTACTTTTGAGGATGGTTCTTTTAAAAGTGCTTTCCTAGGGTATATCTATTTCATCCTCTCTTTTGTGGTTGATTTATCTTCTATCTCTCTCATTATTTACATACCAAAATACAATTGAAATTCTTGTAGATCTTAGCACTATATTAATCTCATTGAAGGGTTAATGTGATTTTTTTGCAATGTTTAATAATTATGAAGATCTTATTTAATTAATAAGGTTTTTGCGAGTATTTTTCTTAGCATCATATCTTAACATGGGTCACCTAGGTGTCCCTTTAGTCTCTTGGGTTACCCTATATCTTAAAGGTGAGAAGAAAAAGTAAGCCAAGAATGTGAAAAAAGGATGGACACATGAAGTAGGGTACTAAGATAATAGGAAAACTCCTATCAAGATTGAAAATGTTGTGAGGAGAAATGATCATGCCCTATGAGTTTTGAGATAAACCAATAAATCATCATTAGATGTGTATGTTGACCAATTCAAATTTGAGTACTTATATACATTGCACCCTCAACTATATTAGACCTCATAGTAGGTAGGTACCATTCTTGAAATAGGTGTGTGGGATCTACACTTACCTATTTGTTATTATCCAATATTTGGACCTTTAAATGAATTGATTAGTCACACATAATATGACAATTATGATTGTGATAATGAAAATATTAAAAGTAAACTTAATGTAAGGTTAGAGAGGTATTTCCTTCATTGCATATATTTATTTGTATAAAAAAATTATAAAAAAAAAACTAACTCAAGTTTATTCTAAAAAATAATTATCTCAATATTAGAGAAAAATAAGGAAAATAGGACATACTATTGTTGTTAGGTTTGATGTATAAATATGTCAAATTGCTCTAATATGAAAAACGAAAATGTGAAAAAGACCAAAAACCTACTCTGCAAATTTAAAAATAGACGAAAAGGAGGTCATTTTAACTTGCCATGGTGAAGAGAGGAAAGGAATTTAGAAGAGGGGAGAGAAGGTAAAATGGTCAAATGGGAACAAAATCATTTAAAGAAATATTCCATAGAGAGCTAGTGCTGACAAGATCAATCTTATGGTAGGTTCTTAGGCTTGCATGGTCACACAGGTATGAGAATCAAGAAAAACTCCCTCTTTTTCCTTTGTTTTAACTTCTATTTATTTCTTTCAAGAATATTCATTGAATTTGATTATTAGGTTGATGTCTAGGTTAGGAAGGATTTAATAGATTTGTTTGACTTTTTGTTGTTGTTGAAATTTACTTTTTTTGGGATGTTTTCTTTCCTATCCTTAATTTAAAGAAATAGATAAATAAAGGAAGAGATAATGAAAAAAAATCTAATGATTAGAAGGGAAAATAGAGAAAAATTAACCGAAAGGAAGTGACTCATGTGTATTCCAACTTATGATAGGGTTGATCATGTCAGGGTGTAGGTCACTTAAAGGTGATGCTACAACTTAATAAGGGTCTCCTAAGTAACCATGAGGTCTCTTGAGTACTCTTGCAACTTAAATTAAGTGAAAAACAAGGGTAATAGACACATGAAGGAGGGTAGTCAAATGCTATAAATATTCCCATCAAGATAAAAAAAGGTTGAGAGGAGAAATAAGAATTTCATGTGGGTCCTAAGATGAACTACCAAATCATCATCAAGCGTGTATGTTGACCCATACAATTTTTGGTGCTTACAATATCCTTATATGATACAATGACAACCCTATCAAGGTATTCTTAGATATTTTATCCTTGTAGACATCAAAAGAGAAAAAACATAGATGCACAATAGCTAAAGAATAAAGTATAATTTTATTGTGCATACTAATCCACGACTATATTATTGTTCAAAAAATGTGAACTTGTCCTCTACTAGAATACAAATATAGTACAAAATCCAAGGAAAATATTAGACTCATTATATATTCATAACCCTAAGGTGTTTAGACTTTTATGTCATTCCAAATTTATATATATTCTTCAATCAAAGAGCAAAGTACCTCTACCTTTTTTATTTTTCAAAAAGAGAGCACACTTATCTAAATTATTAATCATCAATTGTCCTCAGTTTCCCTCAACTAATTTATGCTTATTTTTATGCATTTGATTGGATTGGCCTAAATTAACCCTAAGAAAAAATATTATCCAATTTACATAGATAAATTAAGGTAAAAGGAAACCTGAAAAGAATAAAGTACTAATTTTTTAAAGGATTTTTATTAGTTATTTAGAATTGATATGTGTGTGATCTAGAGTTTATTTGAGATAAAGAGGGAGAGGAGTGTCTTTAGGCTATAGTAGTATCTTACCCCTTCAACCATGGCCTTGGATAAGGGCGCTTTATAATAATAGATGTGATTGAATATAAAATAAAATCAATTATAGTTGGGGAGATGGGTGGGGAGTGGGAGCCTAGGACAGTAAGGAAAAGACTTTGATTAGCTTAGGGATAGGTCCTAAGTTGATTAGCCTTGAACCAATATAATATGTGCCTCAATTATGAGTTTCCTGCATGTGGATGAATAGTGGAGGGTTGTAGTGAACTATAGTTGATAAGATAGGGTGAGTAATCAATCTCTTTCTTTTATATGTGCACTAAAATATCCACATGAAAAAAATTGTAGCATGAACTAATATTGACAAACACTTCTCAAGATTCATTTATTTCAAGGAATTATAAAAGAAAGACATTAATATTCGATCATTTATTTGGATTATGTTATGCCCACATCTATATCTAAATTATTCCCTCTTCCTTCAATTCGTTACTTTCCCTAACTCATCCTAGTCATTAAATTCTATTGAAAAATACTTTTAGATTTAGTTTGCCTAAAGAATTTTATGATTCTTAAGATGAACCATTTTTCATTTTAATGATTTAATATTCTATTTATAACTAGCAATCGCACCTTGATGTGCAATAGGTACGCCGAAGAATTGTGGAAAGTGAATTAAGAAATAAATTGATTTTTTTTCATACATTTGTGTAGTGCATGAGGTCAATTGATAGGTAATTTAGAAAATGTTTTTTTATAGATATTATAATTATTAGTAGTATAATAATAATTATTATTATTATTAAAAATATAACAATTAATCATACTTAATTATGTGATTAAAGAATGAGTAGTTTGTGTCAAGATTCCAAATCTATGATATCTTAGGATCAAGAATGGATAAGGAGAATATGTAATTCACCTCAAAATTACAAAATTTTATTTGCAATGTGAAAAGTAAGTATATAGATCTAAGTCTAATCTATGCTCACATTTAAATATCACATATTTGTGGAAATGACCTTTAGAATAACATGTACAACTACTTTTTATTTCACTTAATTTTTAATTTTTTTCCTATCTTTTCTATTATATAGGACTGGCAATATTTAGAAATATTTTGGAAGTGTTTTCATTATGTCAATAGGGAACAAGTTCTCTTAAGGCATCCCATAGAAATGTGTGTAAACAATTGAAGATAGTCATGCATAGGCTCTTAGGTCTATCATATATATAAATTCATTTTATTACATCAATTTAAATGTGTATTTCTTTAAATGTGAGTGATATGCAAATAATACTCCTAAGATGTGATGTTGAGATGATGAACGCTTTAAATGAATGCACCTAGTGCCTTTAAATACTAGGACATAACAATCATACAAATTTGCATTTAATTTCCCCTTGGTAGAAAATGAATAGGTGGGAACTAAGCAACTATCTAAACTATCCATATCCAACTTGTTTTATTATGGGTGGTTAAACTTGAGTTTGAATATAAGATGATCAAGTTTGTAATTCCACAAGTGATCCAAGGTACATAAACAACCATATTAAGATGGTTAATAAGTACATAGGGATATGCATAGAGATAGATGTCATTAATATATAGATAAGTCAAATATATCTAGTTGTGTGTATATATGTAAGATTAAAAAAAAAATCCTTTATATAATTAAAAATTACTATAAAATCTAATTTACTTACATTATTCTTATTAAGAATAATGAATATTTTTTAATGCAACTAATTGTTAAAATTATAAAATTATAAAATTCATTTTCATAAATCTTGTGTAATAACTTCCAAAACATTCTAAGGATATTTTGATTTTAAAAAATAATAAATATAAACTATTATAAAGTTGAGCATAAATATAATTAAATTCTTAAATAAATTCAATTTTGAAAATTAAAACCCCTTTAAAGTAAATTAAAATTGTTAAAGCTAAAATTTTAGCTTTTATTTTAAAATTTGTAAAGTTAAAAAATCAATTGATAAATAATTTGCATAACTTATTATGATTTCATTCCTAAAAATAATTACTATTAACTTAATTTATATACTTTTTTTTTTACATTGTTATCAACTCAAGAAAAAATTAAATTTAAATTATCATATTATGTGTATATAATATGATAATATAAATTGTATATTTAAATGAAATATATTTATTTATTATTATATATTAAATTTGAATAGTATATAATATAAATTATATAATATATTTTTAAAATGTTAATATACGTTAGAAGTATGTATTTATATTCAATATGTTAAATATTTATTTCATATTTATTATTTAATTGTATATAAAATTTAAATTATATTTTTATTTATTATTATAAATTATATAATATATATTATCAAATATAATCATAATATGTAATTAATATATAATATTTTTTAATATAATAAAATCAAATTAAAAATATATACTTTCCGATGGGAAGTATTTATAAGTAAAGAAGCCCTGGGTTTCGATGGGAATAAATGCAAGTAAAATAAAGGTAGCCTAAATAAAAGAACGGCGTGGAAAATGACAATAAAACCGGGGTGAAAAAGGAAAAGCAGATGTGAAAAACGAAGGGGAAAACATGAACAGGCGGTGAAGATTATATTAATCGTCTTGTAGCTTCCTAAAGTTCATATAGGATTACGTTGAACTAGCGTTAACATTACATCCACAAAAATAAAGGAATAAAAGTTGTGGAACAGTTAAAAACGACGGATGTTGATCGACAGCTACGGATGTTTGAACCGTATTGCATCCTCTCTCAATCAACATGCACCGTGGATGGACAAAATCAGCCTGTTATTCTCAAATAGGACACGCCTTCGGCGTAAATATTTCATTTAATTTTTTGGACAATTACACATATAGTTGTATATGATTTAAAGTATGTGGTAGAGTATAGAGGAAGGTCCATACATTTTTTTCCCACAACTATCTATATAATTCTATAATACTAAGAATAGAAAAGAACATAAAATATTGATTACTATTTTTCATAAAAGATATTATCTAATTATCAATATTTACAAATATTTATATTTCTTATCTATTTAATAATAATTTTAAATATTATTATTAAAAAATATTATAATTATCCACTACAGTGGTTTAATAGTATATAATGACAAAAATGATATTTATTTAATATGATGGAAATGGAAACTTAAGCTTAGTAGAGGTTGCAAGTTGAAAGGACAAAGATGTAGTGTTAGAGTGGTCCCTAATGGAGCAATGCCATTTTCCTTGTTTGTATGTTACTTTTAAACAACAAACTTGATTAGGACGACAAAGGACTGAGTTGGCCCACAACAAATATCTTGTCATCTCTTCCATGAGTCTAGTCCACACTAAAATTATACATATTTGTGGGTCTAAGTGAAGTTAATATTGGTTCGGTGGTTCTTTCCCTTTCTAGAACTTTTGTCTTGTCGAATTCTATTGGGTTTTTTTGTCTTAAGGGGAGGCTTTCATTCTTGACTTCCAAGAAGAACAATTCTTGCTTCTTCCCTCCCTCAAGTCAAAGCTTAGTTTCACACATTGCTTTCACATATGGGCATTGAAATTTTCTTTCCATGCTCATTTGGAACCCCTATTACACGGTGAAGTGGATGTTCATGGAAATGGGCCATAACAATGGTGACCAAGAGACTACAATTCAAAGAATAGGAAAAGTATAATCTAATGCATTTAGACTAATTAGTACAAAGGCCTTGTTTCTTTTTTGGATTAGGAAATGTTCTAGAGAGTTTTGAACACTAAATTAGTGGAAACTCTATAAGACAAATGTAAGCATATAAAACGAGTCCTAAATGATAGGTGGACAACTATGGTGGCTGCATAATTGAAGATGAATTTGGACCCACAATCAATAAATCTAGTGTAGAGATTTTCAAAACAAGGAGTATACATGGTAAAAGTTCTCTAGAAACCATGAAAATTGTAAAGTCTATGATATTGTTTCTTGATATTTTTTTTTTCTTCTGAGATGTGATATGATTATTATCTCTTAAATATTTAACATAAATATATATGTGAGGGTGAGAATGAGTTTACAGATGTTTTAATAGTCATGTATTTTAATTTTGTACTTTTTGAAATTATATGTGGTAATTCGTAAATGTCTCAACTTTTTTTTTTATAGAATTTTAGTTATCAAGTTTATTGTTTAAACATAAGTTATAAGTCCACATCATCAAATATGATGTTATGTGAGCATGCGTTTATTAAGGTGTCATAAAACACACACACAAAAAACTTTTGGTTAGTTATACATTAAATCATGTATTTTAGTGCATCCATGTGAGATCACATAATTTATCACCTTTTAGATGTGACATGTTCAAATGAATTTATTTCATTTAATTGTCAATAATAATAGTCAACACAAATTTTTTGAAATAACTAAATAATACTCTAATATGAATACATGTTTTTTTAATGTCTCAATACACTTATAATTATTGAACCAATCTATCGTTCTTCTTCCGTGCCACCTCTTGGCGGTGGGAATATAGGCTAGCCAAATTCTAGCAAAATCTTTGGGTTGGCTCTTGGTATTTTTCTTATTTGTGTTGTTAATGAAGATAATCAAGATGCTAATTTTAAAGGTAGCATTCTTCCCATGGACACTCTGGTTCCCACCAATATATGAAGCAAACTAGATGACCAAAATCCTCCTTCCTCCTCCCTCTACTTTTGTCCGTGTTACTTAACAATTGATTTTTATTATTATAATGTTTTCTACTTTAAACTGTAACCCTATTTAAATTTTAAGAATGATTATTTCCACCCACTTTTTTTATAAATATGTATAACACTATTTTATAAATAATAATAAAAATACTATATATATATGGTTAAACTTACTAAAATGTTAAAAAAAACAACATACCCACAATCCTAAAAAAACAAAATAATAAAATAATAAAAAGATTGGTGGAACATGTGGTTCAACCATTTGAATAATGGTCAAAATTCATATTTTGTAATGTAGACAATGAGAACATATCTCCTTGTGGGCTTTACCAAATAAGCATGGACTAATATTTTTTTATTTACTTATAAATAGTTAAAAAAGAACACGTTTTTCAAGGAGGCCTCTTACCGTTTTTGAATTTGAGATTGTTTACTTTCAACATTTGTAGGCAAACATGGACTCGTTTAGCTATTGGGTATTGACGAGAAAATAAATCTACAACTCAAAAACATTGAAAAACTTATAAACTAGAGAAGCTTCTTAACCAATGTGACTTGGTACTCGAGTTAATACATTCATAAGGGAGACAAAGAAGCCTTCACAAAAATAAAAACAAAATCTTATCATAAAATAATTAAATAATATAATACAATAATTATTATATGATTAAGAGTTTAGATGAAAGAATTATTTGAAATGATGTGTTAAAGAAATATGAGAAGTTAAATGAATAAAATAATGATATTCAGTTAGAAATTTATTGTAAATAGGTTGTGATACATAATTAGAATTTTTTTTTAATTCATTAATTGGAAATGATTTGTTAATGTATAGAAAAATGAGTAATAAAACAAAAAAATTAGAATTTGTAGATTTTTAATATATTTTTACAAGTTTCTTCAATAATTGTAGAATCAATCATGTAGTTGTAGATTTGACCCCTACAATTATAGATCTAGTCATCATGTGCATATCTAATCTTGTTAAATATTTTAGTGTACACTCAATTTATCTTGATGTCTACACATGTTTCCATTTAAACTTGGGTGTGTGATCAAGAGTTCGCTAATAGATAAGAATATGTATCCCTTTGGTCAAACCCTTAAGGATATTGAGTCAACTTTTGGAAAATGATTGAAAGCAATAGGAAAACATGTAAGAGATGCCCTAGATATTTGTGCAAGTCGATAATGTAGTAGGTGAATGCTTTGGTTATACTAATGAATATTTTCAATGTGCACTAGATGTCCAATTGTCAAGTGTGTAAAAAATAACAAGGGTTATTCCTTACAACTCTAAAGGTAGCAAGTGAAATATTTCATGTTTCAAGTCAACATAAAATAACTAGCTAGAAAGGTTGGATTGGCCCTAAGTTTAAATTTAAAAATGAAAGCTCAAGGGTCATTTCTATGAATCATGAGATCAATCTACTCAATCAATCCCACAAATGACAATTCTTACCCAAGGTGGAAACAATTGTCCAACTAAGGATCAAGACTAATCCCTAAGAGTGAATGCAAACGGAATTGTGCAAGATTTGGGTTTTTTGTTAGCTTCTAATAACAAGTTTGCCTCTTTTACCATTACCATTGTATGAGGAATAATTAGGTTAAAGTGATTCCATAATAAAAGGGAAAATAGTAAGGTATAAAATATTCACTTTTACATCTTGCCCCTACTTTGACTTGCATGTGAATTACCATGAAGGTGCATGTCAAAGTAAAATCAAGCATCCAATATGAAAGTAAATATATCTAGGCACTCATAAAAAAGATACAAATAAGGATGTGGGGTCACTTCTTAGTACATGATCCCTTGAAATGAGTGCTCTATCTTGAAAATATATCAAACAAAAAAATAATCCAATGAATAACATCATATATGCATCCAAAATAAGAATGTGTTATCTCCAATGAAAAGAAAAAGAGAGAAAGGTTTAGAGGTATTCCACCTTGGTGGAACAAAGATACAACCTATGGGAAATAAACCAATAGATATCATTTTAGGTTGTAAAATTAATGCTACCATCTATTAAATGACTTTGAATCATGTGTTAATCACTATGTCTATACTCAAAGAAAGAACACCAATGACCTTATATGATCCCTTCAATTAGTTGCACTCAAAGAATATAATTAAAATAGAAGAAAGTAGAAAATATGTATGTAAAATGATATTGACCATGGAAATCACAATAAGAATATAGAGATATAATGATTGCATCATATGACATCATGAAAAGATACTAATGTATGCATATAAAAGAACATATAATGAGAGGTAGTAAGATGCCCCCAATATTTCCCCCCAACTAGGGCAATTGAATAAATAGCAATGAATGCTAGATAAGGTATCATGTAAGTGCAAAGAATTTTATAATACTATCATGATGAGTGTTAGGAAAATATATGAGAAGCATAAGTATGTTAGAAAAGGATATGAACATGGTTAGCATGATGATTATCTAAGCATACAATCGTAAGATGTGAGAAATTTAATCATGAAAGATCATATAAGCATCACATAAGAAGATCATCTGAATAATATGTGATAAAAAATGCTAAAGGTAATCATAATAATGTTGAAATCATATGGAACATCTTGGAAATATATATGAATATAGTATAAAGTGGTCAATAAACTAAAGGATATAAGTGAGAGACATCGTCTAAATAAATTAATATATAAATAAATATGTATGTAGAGCATGGAAGCGTCAAATCTCAACCAATCGTATTGGAAGGATCACCTTCCATTAAATCATCTTTGTGTCAATTATTTTTGAAACTAGTAGTTAGAAATTTTGAATAGAAGCAATAAAAATGTCTTAAATCTAATCTTAATGACTTATGTAATCAATAATAATAAAGATATTAGAATAAAAAAAATTAATAACATCAGCAATAAAACTCACACAAATAAATTAATGCCAATTATATCTAAGGAAAATACTTTCAAGAAAATATAACACCAAATAAAGATCTCACTATTTAATTTTAAAAAAAAAAAGAAAAACACTAAAGGGATCCACCAATTTGGTTTTGTAATAACCTCTTCAAACATAGAGAAAATAAACAACACTTCAAGTCTCTCCCAACTTGTGATACCAAAACTACTCACCAAAGCCTTTAATATATAGATTTTAAGTTTGAGAAAAACCACCAAGTGATAGTAAAATCCATGAAAGGGTCCAAATGACACATCCTAAGTCAAAACATGTAAGGATGAGTTACATGAAAAAGGGTTCTACCTCACCAAGGGAAACATGCATGAGAGGTATACTTTATGTAAATTGTGACTCTTTATCTTCCCAAAGTGGAGCATTATTTTCAAGGAGAATGGTCAACTTTATAATTCCAAATTTAATGTTCATACAACCTCATTCCAAGTGTCCAAATTAATCTCATGTGTCACCAAAGAGGCCCTTGAATATATAAAACATTAGAATTTCACTATGTCTAATGAGTATCCTAATGTTATAATAGTATTCTAACATTGTTACTAAGAATTGCAAGGTGTACAACACACCTAATATTAAAATTCTCCTAGTTATTGTATACATTGTAAAAGCATTAAAAAAATGATGCTAACTACTAAGGAGAGAAATCTTCATTGCTTCACTACACCAAATACACTTATCAATCCTCACTAGCTTAGTGAGAGAATCTAGTGTATAAATGTGTGAACTATTTGTATCACGACCTTGTTGTCTTCAACCATATCCTCAAAAGAGTGATTTTGACCATTAATATTACTTTTACGAGCATGGAAATTGGGTTTCTTGGCTATCATAATGACACTAATCGTATTACAATTGATAATCATTGTTTTATTTATAAAGCCATTATTGAGAAAAATCTTTGTAACCACATTGCTTATGTACAAGGATTTCTAAAATCTATATATAGTTTTGTAGTACAATATAAAGGATAATCACTTATTTTATTCTACTCATCTATCTAATAGCTCTCTAAAATTGGAAAAATATATAACCACTTGTAGACCTATTGTTATCCAAGTCTCCATCACAAACTACATCAATAAATCCCTCTATGTCCAATAACCTGCCCACATTACCTATTCCATGGTAACAAATAGAATAATCAAAAGTTCCATGTAAATTCCTAAATTCCCTATTCATATAGGTTGAATGCTCCTTGTAAAATTTAGACATTAATCTACTCAAATCTCCCAATACTTGAGCAATATTTGGATTTGTGTACAAATATTTTGGCACCCAAATGCTTTCTTACACTTCTAGGTTTTTCACCCAAAAGGAGAAAGATGGGCCAAAATGGGTAATGTATACACTCAAAATAAATGCAAGGAAGGATGGAATATGTCTAAATGTGATGTCTAAATGCAATAAACTAATGAAATATCTAATTTATTAATGCAAAACCTAAGAAATGCAATTTTTTTGAAAACACAGTGATGTATGCAAAATGACCTAAGAATGCAAGTAAATAATAACAAAAATGAACAAGACTGGAGAGGTGCACCTAGAAACTGAAATGTGATGTAGAGAGGCTCTGGAATCCTACAAATTTTACTGTTGAAGCCAATTGGGAGACTTAAGCCAAGCTAAGTGACTTAGTCCTGTTTTAGGGAGATTCTACCATAATGGGTTTCTGCCAAATGGGTATCTAGAAATGCAGAAAACAATATTCAGGCCTGGCAGTGGGACTAATTCACCATTGATAGTCATGTAATCCACCTGGAAATCTCAAGAAATTCAAGATAGGAATCTGTAGCTTTTTGTCTGCACTTCCCTTCCTAACAGGTGTCTGGTTCAGATTCTGTAGAAAACAGGCTAAAAGTGGTCTCTAAGCTTCAAATAGGGCTTTGTTGACTTGAATGACTTTGATGAGTTGACAACACCTTTTTAACACTTTCCTCTTTGACAAATCTATAGACAAGACCTGCAAAACACACATACAAAGAGGGGGAAAAGGGTTAAGGGTTAGAGAATAGGGGTTTGCCTTGGTCAAACCTTGATTTGGTGATCAAACCCTAGAAAATGAAATGAAATAGAAAGAGAATGATGAATGAACAACATGCAATGTCACAACTCACCAAACCCTTGATGTTGAAATTTAAAGATATGCAAGAAGATGCTCCAATGGATGCTTGATAGTGCTTAGAATGCTTGGTAATTGCTTGAATGATTAAGTGAATGAATGGGGGTGAAAATGAGAGAAAAACCCTTTATTTATACTTGATTTTACTAATTTCTTGAGAATAACACATCACAGGCCAACTTTAAGGTTAAGAGAATAAAATCCCACTAGAAAATTAAAATAATTTTGATTTTTGTGCCCAGTGGGACTAAGTCAGGTGCCCCAGGTGGCGACTTGGTCCCAATAGGGAAATTTTACTGGGTGTCAGGGATTGAAGTGTATTTAATGTTGTTTAACAGGAATATTCTCAAAAATACACTTAAGTAGGGTCGAAAAGTGCATTAAGGGGTCATTTAAACATAAGGGTTGAATTATTGATGACAAGCATAGAAAAGCGTGAGAGTTTGTTACAACTCTTTACAACACTTTGAAATAGGACTTGGTAAGTGATAAAAAGAGGTTATTTAAGTGAATTATAATAAAAGGGTCCTAGAAAAGTGTGAAAGTGGGTTACAACACTTCACAACACTTTTACAAGACATCCTAGAATTCTTAATGATTAACAAGGTCCAATACTGAATGTGAATTTGTTAGCCACATTACAACATTAAATCTAGGCAAAATCAAGCCAAAGTCCATTAGGAGGGCCTAAACATGAGAAAAAAGTAGAAGGGTTACTTTTTCTGTGTTCATAGTTAGCCCCCACTTTAGTGAGAGGATGAACCTACTTCAAACTCGCACTAAAGTAGCTAAACATGCAATCAAGAGGGGTTTCAATGAACTAATGCTTATAAATATGAGACAACAATGATCAAGAAGGATGATCAAGCCCCTAGAATAAATATCCCATGGAAAACTAAACATAAGTGCAAGAAACACACGTGAGAATGATGTAAATGAAGAGGGAGAAGGGAAGAGAGAGTCATATCAAGCTTTGATTGTTTTTCCATATTGTTGTGGATTAGATCTAGGTTGTTTGTCTAGAATGAATACTCCCAAGGTGACAAAACTCATGGTTGTCCACCAAGTGAGAAACATACACTCACGGCTGGTATGCACTCACACACATGTAGGTGGCTATGGGGAAAAGTCATGCCTCAAAATGGGCTTCCCACTCAACCATAACAAAGTTATACCTCCTAATAACTTTGATAAGGTGCCACAAAAGAAAATGACATTTTGAGCTTCACGAGACAAGCAAAACTTTGAATGCTTGGAGCTCATGAACAAACGTGATGGCACCACATGCATGCAAGCTATGTTATGCAAGGTGGCCATATAAAAAATGAAAAATGCAACATGCAAAGGATTTTCAAAGGAGTCTTGCTTAGTTCATGCGAGGTCTATGACTTAGGGAACATTGTGTCTAATGTCTCCAAGAGCGGGCCAATCAAAGAATAGAAAATTCACAACTTAGGGGATGCAGTGTGTCACATCAAGCCACCAAGAGGAATGTAATATGCTAAGATAGATCACGCTCATGAAAGAAATCATACCTAATGTCATCCACAAAGTGACAAACACATTGTATGAAGTAACAAGGATGCACTAAGAACCAAGAAAAAGAAAAAATGAAAAATGAATAATGTCAATGTATGTCCCCACTTTAAAGGAATTGCTACACATCGTACTATGAACAATTACTTTAAAGTAGTGAATGAAAAATGCAAAAAAGAAAGAAGACATGAGAGCCAACTTGGAAAGCCCCTATGCCAAGTCATACGTTTCCAAGTAAAGCTATGTCATGTGAAGGAAAGGAAAAAGAAAGAGAAAGGAAGGGGCTGCCCCTAAAATGAAAACACCAAACACATGATAAGGGATCTATGGATTTTGGGTCAGTATATTCTTTGCTGCAATATTTTGTAAGGAGCTCAGAACTTTCATCATCCCCCAAATACATAGAACTGGAAGAATGACACAAAGAGAGTGAAAACAAAGAAAAAGAAAGATTTTTTTGGGTCAACATGGAAGAGACATAGGATGTCTCAACACCTTGCATCATCCCCAAAATGAAAACACAAGCAAAAGAAAATGAAAAGGTGAAAGAAAAAGAAAAATATTTTGGGTCAACATGAAGGAGACATTTTAGTCTCAATGCCTTACATCATCCCCAAAATGAAAACACAAGAAAAAGAAAAAATAAAAGGAAAAGAAAAAGAAAAAGAAAAGAGGGGTGGCCTTTTGGGTCAACGTGAAAGAGACATTGCAGTCTCAATGCCTTGCATCATCCCCAAAAGGAAAAGACAAGAAAAAGACAAAAGGAAAAAGTGATGCACGACATATAGAAGAATGAAGGTACAAATAGAGGAATGTCATAAAAAGAAGGAGAACATCAAACATCACATCACGGGGACCACGATACAAACACACAAAAGAAAAAAAGAAAATGCAAAAGACTAGTAAGGAAAATGCACGTCAACCGTCGAGCAAGTCATCTACCTCCCAATCATGTTCGTGATATGCCAAGGGTGGGAAGCTAGCCAAAGGGACAAGTGCAAGTTCCGAACTAGGGGAAGCACGAGGTTCTACACTCTTTGTAGGAGATATTTCATTTAAGCTCATGGAAGATGAAAATAATGTATTCAAATCATTATGCACCTCTTCATCTATTTTAGTGATCTCATCATCGTCATCCAGATTAATCACAATAGGAGGATGAATGATAATGTCTAATGAAGGGTGTACCTATGGTTGTGGTTGTTGTATTGGATCATTTTGTTGTGATTGGGGAGGAGGGTCATCATGCATTGCTTCTGTCAAGTGTAGATTTTGATTTTCTTTATTTTATTCATCTTGTAACTTGCGAGCAAGGGCACGGCATCTACACCTACGCTCCCTAGCTCCTCTATTTCTTTTGGTTTTATTGTCAAGTTGTGCTTGTGAAGGAGTGGGTTGATCAACCATAGGTTTTTTTTCTTCCCTAAGGGGTGGAACGGAAGCAACCATGGAAGGTTGTTCATCCACTTTCTCCTTTTCTTTATAAACTTGTTTTATACAAGGAGGCATG
This sequence comes from Sequoia sempervirens, assembly GCA_007258455.2. NCBI lineage: Eukaryota > Viridiplantae > Streptophyta > Pinopsida > Cupressales > Cupressaceae > Sequoia > Sequoia sempervirens. The sequence continues at coordinate 27,162 of VDFB02377836.1, forward strand.
ACGTAGTTGTTATCATTATCTCTTAGTTGTTTGGATGATTTGGGGGAAGTGTTGGGTACTGGTTGAGTTTGATGGGTGGTTTCTTATTGGGGTTGAAGCATTTTTTCAAATAGGATAGGAGTGTCGGAAGTGGACGGGGACATGTTGCGGAGGGACAATTCTACAATTTTCTTGTCTTTAAAATTTTGGTAAGCAATGAAAAAAAAGTATTTGTGAGGCATTATAGGTTCCATGGGCTCAGGCCAAAAGGATTATAAGGAGAAGTTTCCTTTAGAAGAAAAAGGGTTAAAGCCACTATGGTGAATATTGAATATGTCATTGTCAAGTGGAAACTTTAAACATTTGTGTATGACCGAAGGGACAACTTTCATTGAGCAAAGCCATGGATGGCCTAGCTTCAAACGAAACTGATCCGACTGCAGGATGATGGAGAATGTAACATCCACTATTTTAGGTGCTATCTATAATGGAAGGATGATCGATCCTATTGTAGGGCAAGAAAAACCATTGTGTGTGTTTGATCCATGTTCTCGGTTTATCATAATCATCTTGATAAAGAACATGTAATACTGAAAATTCCCCAATGATCACATTCTCTCCACAGGTGGGATCTATGAGTATCCCATTAGTGAGCTTATCATAAATATGGTCGGCTATGTAAGGAGGACCATTAGGGATATTTGGAAGTATGTTCTTAGAGGAGAAAGTAATATCAAGAGATTTCTTAGGTTGGCCTTTATGAGGGATATCATCTATCACGCCTACCATTTCATCCATATGATTAATAGTATGTGGTATGTGGAATGGGATTAGGATATTCAACATCTATATGAACATTCATCACATCATTGTTTGGAGTTTCACTAGCTTTGAAAAATGACACATTATGTTTAGGCATGGGATTAGTGAAAATTTACAAATTTTGATTTGGAGGGGCAACAACTTTATTGCCTTGATCATTAACACTTGCAATGGATAAATAGTCAGAATCAACGAGGTCTTGCACAAGGTGTTTAAGATGCTTACAAATTTTCGTATCATGTCCATTTTGTCTATGATAATGGCAGTAAGCATTGGATTTAGAGTTTGGAGGTAAATGATTAGTGGGATCAGGTGGTTTAATGACAGGTAAGGTAATCATTTGTTGTTGTAAAAGTTGGGACATTGTGTTATGAAGAGTGTCTGGTAAAGGTGTAAACTGTCATTTTAGATCTCCATAACTATAAGGTATCGCAACTTTAATGGCTGCTACTTGGTTGTTGACAGGTTGAGTTGGTTGTTGAGGGGGATTAAACTGTAAGAAACCTTTGTTTTGTTTTCTAAACAGTTGTGAATTGTTTGGATTGGCATGTTTAGATTTCTTAGCTCTACTAGAAGTGGACTTTGCATCATGACTACTAACTGAATTGTGATAATCACAAAGGGCAGTACACAAGTGCATAAAGGAGGGAAATTTCATCATGGTGAGTTTGTCCCGAAGTTTAGTTTGCAATTTTTATATAAAAGTATTTTGAATCTATGTGGATCGGGAATCTTGACATCGATTTGAGAATAAAGTGATTGATATCGTGAGATAAAATCAATTATCTTTTCTTCTTCATGTTGTTTGCATCTCATCAAATCGGCCAAGGTCTTCTTTGGAGTCATATGCACTTGGAAATGATTTATAAATGCATCAACTAGTTCATTGAATGAATGAATTGAATTTTTTGGTAAAGATGAGAACCATTCCAAGGCTATGTCTTTTAAAGTCCTAGGAAATAGTTTTGCTAATAGTTTATCATCAAGGAAAAAGTCACTACATAAGGTAGTGTAAGCATTAACATGGTTAGAAGGATCTCCCTTATCTCCATATTTCTCAAATCTAGGCATCTCTATTCCTTTTGACATCGATGTTTGCAAGATTTCCAAAGATAGTGGCCTACTTCGAACATAATAGGTGGGTGGTCCATTTTCATTTTGGTTGATGGTGGATATTTTTTTTTGCATGGAGGAGATGGCTTGAAAAAGTTGTGTTATGAGAGGGTCAGTGTAAGTGGTATGAGGTGGAAGGGAAAGTGGTGATGGAGTGTATGTAGTGGTAGGGAAAGTGAATGGAATTTTTATAGATGGTATGGTGGAAGAGGATAAAACATGTGATTCCATATAAGAATTAGGAATGCTAGCAGGAATAGTTGAGGAAGGGATCACATTACTAACCTTTTGTCCTATTGTTGTGACTTGAGGAGTGGTATAGGTAGGTATGGATTCTACTATGGAGGGAGGAGGATTGTTTGGTCCTCCTTGGCTAACCATAGTGTTTGTTGGTTGAGATGTATTAGAGGTGGAAGGAGCATGTTTATGGTATATCTCAACTATTTGTTTCATAACATCTAGGCCTTCATCACATTCAAGCAGGTGATGGATATTCTCTATAGCAAGAATGGAAGTGGTTGAAATGTTTTCAAGACATACTTGATGTTGGAGATGTGTTAAGTCCTCATGAATGTTAATGATTTTGTCTTAAGAAATGTGATCATTTTGTGTGTCAATTTGCATGTTATTGGAAGGAAAAGTGTTTCTAAAGGTAGGATCCATGCCTAGTGTACTAGTTGTAATACTAGGAGTGGAAGCTTTAGAAAAGATCCACAACGAGTGTATTATTGTGGGATAACATGAGTCTTGAACTTCTTCTCACTAAGGTATTAGCAATAGGACACCAAACACTCATACAAAGGTTTCTAAATGTGGGTGGATGCAAATGCTATGTAAAATAAGAGCAATAAAATACTAATAACTATAATTCTGGAAACTATAACAGCAATGCAATAACAAAAAACAAAAATGTAGAAAATGCTAGATATTATCGTGCAAAATTTGCAGGAGGACTAAGTCACCCAGTGTGGTGAATTAGTCCTAGTAGTGATTTTTTTAGACTTTTCAGAATTTTTAAATGGAATTTTATGTTTTTTAAGTTTTCAGATGCAGATATAATATGAATATGCAGAATTTTTGGAAATGTAATGCAAAAATGTAATTTATACAAGCCTTTCACTAATATGCAATTTTTAAAACCCTAGGATGCAAATTAAACAATGCAAAATCTAATGCAATGTTGATGCAAGTTATTCCTAGGATGTAGATGCACTTGAAATCAGAAGTAAAATTTTCTAAAGGTAGGTTCACCAAAATCTGTACAAATATTTTCACACCCAAATGCTTTCTTACACTTCTAGGTTTTTCACCTAAAAGGAGAAAGATGGGCCAAAATGGGCAATGTATACACTCAAAATCAATGCAAGAATGGATGAAATATGTCTAAATGTAATAAACTAATGAAAGATATTATTTATTAATGCAAAACCTATGAAATGCAAATTGTTTGAAAACACAGGGACACTTATGCCAAGCTGGGCGACTTAGTCCTGTTTCAGGGAGATTCTGTTGGAACGAGTTTCTACCAAATGGGTACCTAGAAATGCAGAAAACACTTTTTAGGCCTGGCAGTGGGACTAATTCACCACTGATGGTGAATTAGTCCATCTAGGAATCCCATGAAATTTGGAACAGGAATATGTAGCTTTTTGTATGCACTTCCCTTCCTGACAGGTGTCTAGTTCAAATTCTACATAAACCAGGCTGAAAGTGGTCTCCAAGCTTCAATTATGGATTTTTTGACTCAAATGACTTTAATGAGTTGATAATACCTTTTTAACACTTTCCTCTTTGACAAATATCCATACAAGACCTGCAAAACACACATACAGAGAGGGGAAAAAGGGTTAGAGAATAGGGGTTTGCCTTGGTCAAACCCAGATTTGGTAATCAAACTGTAGAAAATGAAATAAAATAGAAAGAGAATGATGAATGAACAAAATGCAATGTCACAACTCACCAAACCCTTGATGTTAAAATCTGAAGATATACAAGAAGATGCTCCAATGGATGCTTGATAGTGCTTAGAATGTTTGGTAATTGCTTGAATGATTAAGTGAATGACTGGGGGTGAAAATGAGAGAAAAACCCTTTATTTATACTTGATTTTACTAAATTTCTTGAAAATAACACATCATAGGCTGACCTTAAGGTTAAGAGAATAAAATCCCACTAGAAAATTAAAATAATTTTGATTTTTGTGCCTAGTGGGACAAAGTTTCCCTAGGTGATGACTTGGTCCCACTAGGGAAATTTTATTGGGTGTCAGGGATTGAAGTATATTTAATGTTGTTTAATAGGAATTTTCTCAAAAATACACTTAAGTAGGGTTGGAAAGTGCATTAAGGGGTCATTTAAACATAAGAAAGGGTTGAATTATTGATGACAAGCATAGAAAAGCATGAGAGTTTGTTACAACTCCTTACAACACTTTGAAATAGGACTTGGTAAGTGATAAAAAGAGGTTATTTAAGTGAATTATAATAAAAGGGTCCTAGAAAAGTGTGAAAGTGGGTTACAACACTTCACAACACTTTTACAAGACATCCTAGAATTCTTAATGATTCATAAGGGTCCAAGACCTAATGTGAATGTGTTGGCCACATTACAACATTAAATCTAGGGAAAATCAAGCCAAAGTCCACTAGGAGGGCCTAAACATGAGAAAAAGTAGAAGGGTTACTTTTTCCATGTCCATAGGATTAATAAAAACTATTGCATTTTTTATATTTCCTACAAAACTAGCATAAGGAACATTATAGATGTTTTCCAAATCTTAATTTGACTTAGGACATTGTTCCAACTGTTGAAATGAATGAGGAAACTGAGAGGGGGGTGTGAATCAGTTGTAGAAAATTAAACCTTCAAAACCCTCAACAGTAATAAGATCTACATGAATTCATTAAACTCTTATTATGTTAGTTTTATTAAACATGAAATGTAGATAAGAGAAACTAAAATCACAACACCATACAAAAGAGAACACCAGATTTATGTGGAAAACCCAATGAGGGAAAAACCACAGTGAGGATTAGCTTACAATATAAGTAATAGCAAAAATAGTACAAAAGGGCTCTCTACTAGAATAGGACACACTCTCCAAAAGGCTCACAGCCAGGGATCACTACCATAGAAAGAATACAAGAAGATAGAAGAAGAATATTACTCAAAGAACACTTCTCAATGCAGCAAGGAATCCACCACAATTGCTTGCACACTTTCATAGTCTCACATGAAAGATTTTGGATGCCTTCAGGTCATTTCCTTTAGGAACCCTAACATGAAATTTGCACTACTCTACTCAAATTCACATCACACACATCATTTGCATCTATCTTTCTTCTTACTCTTTCATCTCATCTCTTGCATTAACACCATACATATTTATTTCAAGCTCTAGCTCAAAAACCTTAAAACTATTGAAGAAGGTAAAAAACTAGCCATTATACATACAAATTCAAAATAGGTCGACACCTAAACATTCTCACAATGGATAAGAATGAAAGGAGACCTACATAAATTAGGTTAATTATGATGAAGGGTACTCCCCTTACAATATGAAACTCACAACAACAACAAAGCATTACACAAACAATATGCAAGAAGGAAGCAAAGATTTTCTATTATCACTAAAATAAAAATGAAATTACAACATTACAACTTCCAGATCACATGGGAATTTTTATTACATAAATCTACAAATTGGAACCACCATCCACTCTACTCTACCTCCTTTCTATAACCCCCATTCACATCCTTTATTTGGAAGGTGTAACCACCCTAGAATCTTCTGGAAAGTGTAACTTCCTCAAGAAGATATTTTGAGATTTTATTAATTTTGGTAGTACAAATTCATGGGGTCATAAATTTTTATCTAACCGTTGGATTTCCAATTATAAGACCTTTTCAAAAAGCTATCAAGAAGGAAAACCCTAGGAAAGTGGTGCTATAAGGTAGAACACTTTCATTTTCTACCAATTGACTTTGAATATTTTGATAGGATTTTTGATCTCTCAAATGACAAATGGTATTGAAGTGATTTCTTCACCATTGGCTTCAATTTACCATTCTGGAGGTCTGTGTAATATTTTGTGCCCAACAGTGCATAAATGCAAACCTACTAAAAATAGTAACCCTGCTAAATTCAGCCCTTATTACAAAGAGACAACATTTTTTTTGGGTGATGCAAGATTGCTCTTACACCTTGGATGTTCCTGCATCACACACTTGGGGTAATTTGAAAAGTGACTCTGTCACTTCTCAAGAGTTAGAGGGAAACCAAGATGGTTAACCTTAGTCTCAGATAAACATGATGAATCTTCAACTAGCCTTCCTCTCCATTTCACCAAGTACTCTACATATTTCCCATTTCTTGTGCTTCTACCCACACAAATATCCATAATTTCTTCTATCTCTTCCTTCTTTGAAGTAGGTGCTGGAACATTCCACCCTACCTCTATCAATTCATTCTCCTTATCTTCTTCATGATATTATATCAAATCAACAATGTTAAACACAGATGAAACATGAATCATACTTGGCAACTCTACCTCATATGCATTTCTTGAATCATGTTTCTTCAGGATTTTACATGGACCAAACTTCTTCATCTTTAACTTGTATGTACCAACTGGAAACCTCTCCTTTTACAAATGAACCATGACTTCATCTCCTACCTAGAACTCCTTATACGTCATTTTCTATTTTTCCTTAGCCTTATACTACAAGTTTATCTTATTGATATGTTTCTTCACCTATTCATGCAAATTCTTCAGGTGCTCAGCAAAATCTTTAGCCTCAACACTACTCTTCTCTCCCTTATCCATCTTTCTCAAGTCAGAAGTAGTTCTTGGACTACTCCCATACACAATCTGGAATGGTGATTTACCAATGCTCCTGTTGATAGAATTGTTGTAAGCAAATTATTCTTGTGGTAAAACCAAATCCCATCCCTTGGGTTTGTCTCCTACTAAGCATCTCAACAAGTTACCCAAACTCCTATTCACCGCCTCCATTTATCCATCTGTTTGTGGATGGTATGCAAGACTAAACTTCAAATCAATGTTCATCTTCTTCCACAATGTCCTCCAAAAATATCCAACAAACTTGGTATCTTGATTTGAAACTATGCTCTTGGGTAGACCATGTAGTCTCACCACCTCTTTGAAAAAAATTCTGCAACATGGACAATGCCATTGGTCTTATGACATGAAATGAAGTCTGCCATATTCAAAAATCTATCCACCACCACAAATATGGAATCATGCCCTCTTTGTGTCCTTGGAAAAACAAGAACAAAATCCATACTAATGTCCTTCCATGGCCTCTCAAGTATAGGTAATGGTTGATACAATCCATTATTCTGACTTGTTCCTTTCGCCATCTAATGTATTGTACAACTTTGCACAAAATTATTCACATCCTACTATAGTTGTGGCCAATAGCATCGCTCACCAAAAATAGCAATGGTCTTATTGTGACCAAAGTGTCCAACTAATCCTCCATTTTGTTTATCCTTGATCAACTTCTCTCTCATAGAACTCCTTGGAATGCATAATTGATTCCATTGAAACAACATACCATCTTGGATTGTAAAATCCAACCATCTCGTCTTATCCAAAGTGATAGGCTCCTTGCAAAATCTCCAAGCCTTTACAAAATCAAGATCCTCAAGATACAAGCTCTTGAGTTCATTGAACCCAACAACTTCAATTTGCATTTATGTTAACAAATTTTTCCTCCTACTTAAGGCATTTGCGACTATGTTAGCTCTTCCACTCCTATGCTTCAAAATAAATGTATAACTTTACAAAAATCCAACCTATTTCAAATTTCTTTGATTCAACTTCCCTTGACTATTGAAATATTGTAAAGCTTGATGATCACTAAATAAAACAAACTGTTTTGGCAACAAATAGTGTCTCCATTTCTTCAAAGATTGAACTATAGCATAAAACTCCTGATCATATACTTCTTCTTTGCATCATTTAACTTTTCACTAAAATAGGCAATAGGTTTACCTTCTTGGCTTAAAACAACTCCAATGGCATTACCACTAGCATCACAATCTACTTGAAATACCTTGTTGAAATTTGGAAGTGCCAAAATAGGTTGCTCTATAACTTTCTTCTTCAACATATAAATTTTTTTTGCTGCTCTTGTAGTCCACTTAAACTCTTTTCTATCCCCTCTCATTGTCTTAGTTATAGGTGCACAGATACTACTGAAACCTTTGATAAACTTTCTATAAAAACTAGCCAAACCATGAAAAAATCTCACCTCTGTAGCACTCCTTGGTGTAGGTCATTCAACAATAGCTTTCACCTTCTCTGGATCCATATTAAGACTCTCTATAGAGACAACATATCCTAGGTACACCAACTCTTTCTTCAAAAAACTGCGCTTCTTCAAATTGATCAACAACTTCTCCTCTCTTAGCTTCTCAAAAAAATTCTAATATGCATCAAATGCTCCTCCAATGTCTTGCTAAAAATTAAAATGTCATCCAAATAAACAATGAAAAATTTACCCAAAATCTCTTTCAATACCTCGTTCATGAGCTGCATGAAAGTGCTCGGTGCATTGCTTAGCCTAAAAGGCATGACTAACCACTCGTACAAGCCCTCTTTGGTCTTGAAGGCTTTCTTCCATTCATCTCCTTCTCTAATCCAGATCTGGTGATAACCACTCTTTAGATATATCTTTGTAAAGTACTCAAATACACTCAAACAATCCATGATTTCATCCATCCTTGGCAAGGGAAATTTATACTTGATGGTGATCTTGTTGATGGCTTTGGAATCTATACACATCTACCATTCCCCATCCTTCTTTGGTGCTAGTATTGCAGGTATTGCACATAGACTCAAACTCTCCCTGATCAATCCCTTTTGCAACAACTCTTTCACTTGTCTATTCAACTTTGATGTAGATTAGTGGTAATCAAACTCAAAATAACCTTAAACAAGTGCCTTTGTTCACCAAAAAATATGTGTTCCTTCACAAACCCTTGTTCCTCCTTGTAGCCTTTCAAAAAGATTTTTTTTGGCATAAATTCCTAACTAGAACTGATCTCCAAGAAAGCAAACTTGTTTCAGATACCCATTTGGCCATTATTGAATATATCTCAAAACAAGGG
>VDFB02377838.1:0-28250 GCA_007258455.2 Sequoia sempervirens
TCTTCTTTCATAAACTCACACTTTTGCAAGTTGATTAGCAACTTTTCTTCATGCAACCTTCTCAAGACCTATCCAAGATGATCCAAATGCTCCTCCTTTGTCCTACTAAAGACAAGAATGTCATCAAAATAAACCATAACAAATTTTCCAATAAAAGGTTTTAGTACCTCATTCATTAGCCTCATGAAGGTACTGGGGGCATTAGACAAGCCAAAGGGCATCACCATCCACTCATAAAGAGCTTCATTAGTCTTGAATGTTGTTTTCCATTCATCCCCTTCACGAATCTTGATTTGATGATACCCACTTTTCAAATCAATCTTTCAAAAGTAGTGAGCTCCTGCTAGGCAATCCATAAGATCCTCCATCCATGGCATAGGAAACCTATATCTGATGATTATCCTATTTATGGCTCTTGAGTCAATTCAAAACCTCCATTTACCATCCTTCCTTGGAGCTAACATAGTTGGAACAGCACAAGGGCTTAAACTCTTCCTCACTAGGCCCTTATCCAACAACTCTTACACTTGTTTTGCTATCTCTTCATTTTGGGTTGGTGTCATCTTGTAGGAAGCCTTATTAGGCAATGTAGCTCCTGGTATTAGGTCAATATGGTAACTAGGCAATTCATCCACCACAATCTCCTTATATTTCTCCAACAAGGTTTGGACTTCACTAGGTATAGGCTCTTCTTTGTTTGAGAACAAAACTGGCCTACATTTTGGGTTAACAACCAAGGAAAACCCTAGACCTCCCTCTTCCTTTAAGGTCTTCAAAAACTCCTCCCCTACCACCATGATGCTAGACCCAAGTTTTTTATCTATACCCTCATTCGGTAAGGGACTCATAGTGAAAGAATGCCCATCTTTTGTTATCATGTAGGTGTTTTTTTTCCCATCATGTTGGGCTTTCCTATCATACTTCCATGGGCGACTGAAGAGTAGGTGGCAGGCATCCATGGGGATAACATCACACAAAATTTTGTCCTTATACTCCCCAATTTGTAATTCTACCCAACATTGCTCATTAACAAGCACTTGTTGACCAACCAAGACACCTTATATGGTGTGGGATGAGGAGTCTTTTTTCAATTTCAAATTTTCAACCATCTCTAAGGCTACTAAATTATTAGTAGGTCCTAAGTATACAATTACCTTGCATACCTTCCCATGAGATTTGCATGTAGTCCTAAACAAGGACTTTCTCCGTGGTGGCTCCTTAGCACTTGGTAACTTGAGAATTTTTCTCCTCATCATCAAGCTCTCTCCAAATTCAAGATTAGCAAGTCTAGAAGGTGAAGTTACACTTTAAGCATCCTCCTCTTGCACAAATTGGTTTCTCCTATCCCCACTATGAGAGGTTGAAGCTTGCTTCTCAGGGCACTTGAAGGTCGGGTGTCCAAATTGGTTACAAGAGTAACATCTTCCAGAGAATGAATTGGAACCTCTTCCATTAAAGGTGCCCCTTCCATTAGACCTCCTACCTCCAAATCCTCCTCTTGAATCTTGAATTTTTCCCTCTTTTCCACTTGACTCCCCTTGTTGCCTTTGTGATTGGTTTTTGCCTCTACCCCTTCCTTGTTGCTCTTGCTTTCTTTTCAATTTCTCCTCTTCCTTGCATGCTACTTGGAAGAACTCTTCCACTGTCTTAGGAGTCACTAGACTCATCTCATCTTGGATTGCAAACCTTAGGCCATTCAAATATTTGGCCACCTTCTCCTTATCATTTTCTACATGGCCACACCTCATACTAAGTTTTTGAAACTCTTCAGTATAGGTTACCACATCCAGGTCCTTTTGTTTTAGGCTTTGCAGCCTCCTAAACACTTGAACTTCATGATCTGCAGGAAGAAATTGTGCCTTCAATCTGGTCACCATTATGTCCCATGAGGTAATCATGTTCTTACCCTCTTTCACTCTTTCTCCTTGGTAATAGTTCCACCAAGTCAAAGAAGCCCCATTCAATTTAGTCTTTACAAATTTAACCTTCCTATCTTCTGTCATCCCCTTATATTCAAAGTAGTTGTTCAAGGCATCCACCCATTCTAGTAGTGCCTCAGCATTCATCTTTCCCCCATACATTGGAATGTCCATCTTCACTTCGATGGCTTCTACTTTTATGGTCTTCAAGGCTCCAAGGAGTCTTCTCTCTTCAGGAGATATCTCTTCTTCCAAATGGCCTTCATCTCCATCTTCTACCTCCTCTTTTGAGGTGCTCTCTTCCTTAGCTTTCCCCTTCCTTCTCTTTAAGGCCTATATCCTATCTCTCAAGGCCTTCATCTCCCTTGCAACTACAGTCCCACCTTTTGGAGGCATCTTCCTTTACTCACCACAACCCCCAATTTCTCTTCATAACTTTCCCAATCACAACTTGGCTTTGATACCACTCTGATGCAAAGTGAGCAGGGGAAGATCTGAACTTGGTGACAAACAATCCTTTTATCACAGCTCTCTCAAATACTCTTTAAGTGGAATCTTCAATTCCACCACTCAATCAAGGAGAGAACCTTCTTCCAAACTGAACAATCAACCTTTCATCAACCAAGAGAAGCCTATTTAAACATTTCCAATGTCCTCCCAACGTCCCTCAACTGTATTTTGAATTAGAGGGTTGTTGGAGGACTAACAAACTGCATTTTAACCCCAAGTTGCCTAGTTAAGACAACTTAACACTACACACCTCAAACCCAACTTCCTTACAAAAGAAAAAGATGTTTAAGACACCTTAACACCAACCAAATCATCAAGGTAACTCCCCTCAATTACCTGGTTGCATCATGGCGCCTTGATTCTTTATTTGGCCTAGATGCACCAAGTTTACAAGGTGAGGAGGAAACCCATTACAATCAGAAAAACTCATCACCAACCTTGAAATCCTAGTACAAATCATTGAAAATGGTCCTTAGGACCTTATTACATCCCAAACAACTTGACAAAAAAAAAAAAATCCAATTAAAGCCTCATGGAGGCATGAAGACCCCAAGGTGCCCTTGCACCACTGTGTTTGAAAGTCCTTTGTGTCACCCAACGGGCGCTACATCATTCAAGCTTTCCCCTTGCACTTCATGTGAGCCTGGGGAGTAGCCGAAGACATGTAGTGTTCTCTTTTTAGTGGGACTTGCTTGGGGATTTCATCACCCTAAGGGACGATCCCAACCACATGTACCAACTAGGTATATAAAGGGGGGAGAGTGAAAGTTGTACCTCAATCCAGTCAAGTTGTGTTTGGCAGAGCATCGAGGCTAGGGTGATACCTAGAAATACGTGAAGAGTTGGTTTGAGCCTTTAGTACCTCATTGGGACTCCCAACTCACGCCTATGATGGACTAGTGTTCACAATTGTGCCTCACGTACCGAGCGTATATCAAGGACTCCTTAGTTTCCTTGTTCATCCTAGTTAGAGGACAATGTTGGCCATAACCTTTATACTAATATTAGGACTGTGTTGTTTGAACTATCTTTTCTATGAAAAACTAGTGCATATATGTTTAGTCAAGTCAACCTTTTCCTAATGCTTGTTGTTTGTTGTGTTGTTGGTCCTTTTTTATATCTATTTTCATCCAAGTCAAGTTTAGATCTATTGAATAGGGGCGAAACTACCCTGAACAGGGGTGAACCTGCCCTGAACAAGGGCGACCTTGCCTTCTATCTCAGTCATTTCCTAGCCTTTTTCTGTAAGAATTTCCCATCTTTCACTGAATAGGCGACCCTACCCCAAAGAAGGGTGATCCCACCTTGAACAGAGGTGAACCTGCCCTGAACAAGGGTGACTATTCCCTCTATCAGTCAAACAACCATCAAAACAGTAGTTTCGCCAAGTTGGGCGAACCTGCCCCAAGTTGGGCGAACCTGCCCCATACTTGGGTGAACTTGCCCCAAGTTGGGTGATTTTACACCCTGAAAAGCCAATTTCACCTTCCGTTCAGTCATTCCAAGCATCTATTTCATCATTTCAAGCATTCATTTTCCCATTTCGAGTATTCGTCTCCTCATTCTGAGCACCCATCTCCTCATTTTGAGCATCCATCTCCTCATTCTAAGCATCCATTGCCTCATTCTAAGCATCCATTTACATTTTCCAAGCATCTATTTTCCCGTTCTGAGCATTCATTTTCTTGTTCTGAGCATCTTTCTCCCCGTTCTAAGCATATGTCTCCCCTTTTGAGCATCTATCTCCCCTTCCAAGCATCTGTCCCTCATTTCAAGCATCCGTCTCCTCGTTCCAAGCATCCATTCCCTCATTCCAAGCATCTGTTTCTTCGTTAAGAGCATCCGTTTTCCCATTTTGAGCATTCCTCTCCCCTACCGAGCATTTGTCTTCTCATTGCAAGCATCTGTCTCCTTGTTCCAAGCATCCATTTCCTCGTTCTGAGTGTTTGTTTACCATACTGATCATTTGTTTCCCCATTTTGAGCGTCTGTTTACCCATTTTGATCATTTGTTTCCCCATTCTGATAGTCTGTAGCTCGTTCCAAAGGTTCGTTCACCCGTTTTGTCAATCCGTTTACCCCTTTTTTTATTTAGACAAGTTTGAAAACTAACTTGGATGACCTTGACCTTGACTTGGGTGACCTTGACCTTGATTTGGGTGACCCTGACCTTAACTTGGGAAACCTTGACCTTGACCTTGAATTAGGCGACCCTTCCCAACAAATAGGTGACCTTGCCCAGTGGATAAGCGACCTTTCCTAGTAGATAGGCGAACCTGCTCAATGGATAGGAAAACCTGCCCAGCAGATAGGCGAACCTGTCCAACAACTAGGCGAACTTGCCCAACAGATAGGAAAACTTGACCCATAGATAGGTGACCTTGCCCTCTAAATAGGCGAACCTGCCCAGTAGATATGTGAACCTAACCCATAAATAGGTGACCTTGCCCTCTAAATAGGCAAATTTTCCCAAAAGCACACCTTCATCCGTCTTCCCATCATCATCATTTCCGTTCATCAACACTTTCTGAAAGTCATCATTCCATCAACCAAATCACATAGGTTCTTCTCATAACATCATTGGATTCCATATCCTTCATTAGTTCATCTATCCCAATCACCTAGACTTCGTATCAGGGATTTTGATTTTGATGCAGAAATTTTTGAAGGCCATAACTTTTGACTCGAGTGTCCGTTTGGGCTAGAATTTTACGGGTGGTTGCATTATGAGGTGGAACGTGGATTCCTAATGACCTTCTATTGGTTGGCCCCCATTTTGGCACATTTTTGGGGCTTCAAACTTTCATCTTGACCCTCAAAATCATAATTTAGTGTCTTTTTCCAATTTTTGAATAATCGTTTTCATTGATAACTCGAAATGCATATCTCAGATTTAGGATTTTAATTGGAAATTCATCCTACATTATTTTTAGGAATTTTTTGGGAAAAAACTAGCTATGCCTGCGCAGTTACCTAAAATGGAAAAATTTGACAATTTTTCAAAATTGCCAAATCTGGAAAAATCTGATTGTCAGCACCTTACGTCCTCTAGTTAAAACCCCTAAACCTGGTGTAGAATCAATCCCATAACATCCTCCAATCATCCTAATCTGATCTTTAATCCAATCCCCACTGGAGCTTTAGTCCATTTCCATCCAAAATCTTTTGATCCATCCTATTTATCTTTTCATCATCTCTTCTTTCCTTCTAATTGTTTGTTTCCATCTTTTCAATCTATATCCATCTAATCTAACATTATGAATCCTTATCTTCCATCAATAGTAGTCAAGGGGAACCCTAATTTTGTTGATGATGATAACAAGAGTCTTGTTGATAAAGAATTATATGACATAGATCCCCTTGATGCTATCATTTCTAGTAAGATTTCCCCAACCTCTTTCCACAATCCAATTACCCCTCTGAGCTATCCCGTCACATCTTCACCCACACCTACTAGCAATCATTATGCTACCTTTGATAAGGGATGTCCATTTTCTTCCCTACCTGTATCTTCATTATATCCTTCATCTACATCTTTCTCTTATCCAACATCCACATCCTCTTATCCCAATCCATCATCCCAATATCCCTATCCTAATCCGTCATCCACGTCCTCCTATCCTAATCTACCATCCCAATCTTCCCATCCTAATCTACAATCCCAATACTCCTATTACAATCCCCCATCCATGTCCCCTATCCTAATCCTCCTTATCAGTCTACCCATCCTAATCCAACATCCACACCTTATCTTAATACTACACCCCCATCAACCTACCCTAATCCAATAACCACATCTTCCTATCCTAATCCATTATCCATGTCCTCCTATCTCAATCCACCATCTCAATCTTGCCATCCTAATCTATTGTCCCAATACCTTTATTACAATCCACCACCCACATCCTCTTGTCCTAATCCACCATCCCAATATTCCTATCTTAATTCCTCATCTACTTCCTCTAACATCAATCCAACATCCACATCTTCCTATTCTAGTCCACCATCCCAATACCCCTACCTTAACCCTCCATCCAATCCTAATCCTCCACCTACTCCCAGTCCTACATCCAATCCCATTCCCCCATCTAATCCTAGTCCACCAATCCATAATCCATAATCCTTCACCAATCCCTAAACCTTCATCTATTCCCATTACCCCGACTAAACCCAGAATATGTACAATTCTCACTCTAGAAGTGATCTATTTAGGATCTAGGACTAATTGCTTACAGAATGCTTAACGTTAAAAGATCAATTATTACAACGCTTAACTCGCCAGAATCTGCCACGTATGCTGCCACGTCGGAGTACGGAGAGCCACGTCACCTGTACGGACGGACACGTGTCAGCCAATGATTGGTCTGTACAGATGACTCATATGCCACGTGTCTTGCTGAAATTTGACCATGTGGAATCCGTACAGTACAGACAATCTGCTGACATCATCATCTGTACCTCAAGTTGACTGAAGTTTGACTGCTTGTAACTCGAGCATACGACATCGAATTTCGACGAAATGAACGCCGTCGGAATCGTCTCGATGAGCTCTTCGTGATGACGCCATTTCCGTCAATTTCTAAGATGATTATTTTTTCGCCTTCTGGACGCCCCTAAAGCCAGTTTGACTAGAAGTTTGACTGGCCGTAACTTGCACAAACGGAGTCCTTTTCGACCCGTTCAAGTTGCGTTGGAATCAGGACGTCGTTCTCTTTCTGATGAAGCTAAAATCTGGAGCATTGGGAACACTTCAATTTTCACTAAAAAATTGTCCCCCGGATCAGGCATCCCCACTAGAGAGCTTTAGGACCTCCGAAAGCTTGATTACTTGGAAAGTAAGTGAGGGTAAAGTTCCCTCACTTTACCAATCTCCATCCATCTTGCTTTTCTTGGATGCATCCCCTTTAGGCCCACTCTGAGGTACTCAACATTTCCTCTTTGTGAAGTTCTGACATTCCTGTCGAGAATAACATCTTCTGGCAACTCTGACATGTACTCTGGTGAAAAGTCATCAACTGATGGAACTTGAATGTTTGAGACTTCATCTAGGATCATTGGAGGCTCATACAGTTTCAAATTGACAACCGAGTAAATATGCATGTATGGAGGAAGATTGAGGCAGAAGGCATTAGTACCAATCTTCTCAAGGATCTCAAAAGGACCATATCTAATTGGCTTAAGCTTTTTACCTTCACCTTGCATCCTTTCCTTGCTGATATGTAACCAAACTCGTCTCAACGAAAGTATTATTCGGTCGATGCTTGTCATGGCGAACCTTGTATTTTGCTTGGCTACGTTCCAACCCGTGCTTCCAACGCTTTGATGAAGCTGCTTGGACTTTGGATGAACTTCAAAGCCTTCTACGCATCGCCAGGCGTCCATCTTCAATCATCTTTCCCAAAAAGCCAAAATCCAAAAGCCGATTGTCTTGGGCATAACCAAAGCATGTCTCAAAGAGACCTCTTAGTAGAAGAATGTGCTGCATGGTTGTAGGCATGCTGCACATAATGAAGATTCTCATCCCACAACTTAGGATGCTTGCTGCAATAACCTCTGAGTAGATGCACAACTGTCCTGTTTACAACCTCTGTCTGCCCGTCAGTCTGCGGATGGAAGGCCATACTTTTCTTCAGTCTGGTGTCCATAAGTCTCCACAAAGCTGACCAAAATTCCCCAAAGAATCGAGAATCTCGATCCGATACAATAGAAGTAGGTAACCCAAAATGAACCCATACAAATTGAAAGTACATATGAGCTGTCAGTTCAGCAGTGACTTGCTTTTTACATGGCATTAAGATACACATTTTGCTGAATCCGATCAACTACTACATACAAATAATCATGTCCCTTCCTAGACATAGGTAACCCCCCAACAAAGTCCATTGACACACTTTCCCATGGATGAGAAGGTACAGGTAGAGGTGTGTACAAACCCAATTTCTTGTTACTAGGCTTACTAGTTGCACACATAACACAACCTCTAATATACTTAGTTACAGTTTCTTGCATACGAGGCCAATAACAATATTTCTGCAGCTGAGTCAATGTTTTGTTTACCCCAAAGTGTCCTGCAATCAATGAGGTATGTGCTTCTCTAATCACCTGTGCTTGTTCATCTTTTGGAACACATAATTTACCCAAGTGATATAACAGTTTATCCTGCACATAATAGTCTTTCTCTTCTACATGTTTACCATTCATTAAAGCAGCATAGATATCCTTAAAGTTCTCATCATTAGCATATTGTTCCTGAAAACTTTCATGAACCATAGAACTATTCTCAAGGATTATCAAAGCATTCATCATAGGAGGTCTAGAGAGCATGTCTGCTACTTTGTTATGGGTACCTTTCTTATACTTAATAACCAAATGAAACTGTTGTAGAAAACCCATCCACCGAAAGTGCCTACTTTGTTGCAGTTTAGTTTGTGAGTGCAAATATTGTAGTGGTTGGTGATCAGTGTGGATTACAGTTTCTTTCCCCATTATGTAATGTTTCCATTTTTTAACACTCTGAACTAAAGCATAAAGTTCTTTATCATACGTGGGATAGTTACTTACTACTCCTGAAAAAGTTTCAGAGTGGTAGCAAACTGGTTTACCTCCTTGCATGAGTATTGCTCCCATGGCAAACCCACTCGCATCTGTCTCGATCTCAAATGGTTGATGTAGATCTGGTAAGGCCAAAACTGGTGCGGTGCTCAACTTTCCCTTCAAAGTGTCGAAAGCCTTCTGTTGCGGACCTCCGCACTGAAAAGTTGCCTTTGTACTGGTTAATGCATGTAATGGTGATGCTATAAAAGAGAAGTTTGCAATAAACTTTCTCCAGTACTGAACTGCACCTAGAAAACTTCTGACCTCTGTAACTGTACTTGGCTTAGGCCATTTTACAATAGCTTTGACCTTCGCAGGGTCTACTTTCAATTGACCACTCCCTACGACATAGCCTAAGTACACTAAGGATGTCTTAGCAAATTCGCATTTAGACATCTTTACATACAATTTTTCTTTTCTCAATACATCAAAGATTTTCTTTACATGACTTACATGATCTTTCAAAGTTCGACTGAATACCTCAGATTTATCATCTTCTTTGGCTTTTACAAGCATCAATGCAAAGTTTTTACTTGAATTGACCAACCTCTTCATTTGACCAGCATTAACTAGTGTAAGATTAGTCTTCACCTTATGTGCCCGTACAATGTATTCTACCCCATCTTTAAAAAGATGATACTTATTCTCCCCCTATAAAAGATTGCTTTTTTGTCATAAAGATAAGGACTCCCTAACACAAGCCCACAAATATCCAAAGGGACCACATCGACTTCTACCTCATCTACAAAGTTTGCAGTGATAGCAAATCTCAATTTACATTGTTTAGTTACTTTTAATTGTGCATCATTGCAAACCCATCCGAGTGGATATGGTTTCGGATGAGGTGTTGTAGCCAAATTAAGTTTCTTTACAACTTCTTCAGATATTAAGTTGACTTGTGAACCCGTATCAAACAGAGTATCAACCTTAGTGTGTTTTGTTACAACACGAATGTGAAACAATTCATTTCTTTGCTTATCCACCTTAGGAGAAGATTCTTTACTTGTACTTGCACTGGCATTAGAAAAACTTGCATTAGATGAGAGAGATATACCTTTCCCTTTACCTTGGATTCCGGTAGCAACAATCTTTGTCTCATCTTCGGAGTCAGAACCAAGATCTTGTTGAATCACTGCAGTAGTCTTCTTGCCTTTATTACCTCCATATCTTTTCGGCCTCAATTCAGGATGAAGCTTCCAACATCTCGAATCATCATGCCCCTCTTTCTTGCAATGGGAGCATGTGGGTTTCTCACCCTCTTTCTGAGCTGTAGCTGTCTTCTTCCCTTTGCCTTTATCTTTGTCTTTGTCTTTCCCTTTAGACTTACCCTCGAACTTAGATGGCTTCTTAGAAAAGTTATCACTAAATGTGTTCTTACCCCTTGACTCTATATGAGTAGCTTGAACAGACACCTCGTCTAGATTGTTGGGACTCAACATCAAAATAGTGTGCCTAAGGTAAGAATGTAAACCACCAATATACTTAAGTAATGTGTCTTGGGTATACAAGGGAACATTTAGAGCAATGGCCCGTTTCCTAAACTCATGGGTATACTCCTGGACAGACTGCCCCTTACCTTGCCTAAAGGTTTGCCAATTCATGGTTAACTGTTGCATGTAACCTAAAGGGTAGAATTGTTTCCTAAGGGCAGCAACAAACTCCATCCAAGACATGTTAACTTGACCATGGCGAGCAATTTCTTCGCGAGTTTTACTCTCCCACCAGGTGAGAGTTGTACCTCCCAACCGGAGAGTTGCTAATTGAATCCTAGAAGCATCTTCTACTAGGCCTTGCCATCCTCGGGTAGCCTACTTCTACTTGTTGGACCCAATCGTCTAACTTCTCAGCATTTAACTCCCCACAGTATTTAGGTAACTCAAATTTTACATCAAGCTTAATTACAGGCTTAGACTTGCTCTTAAATGGATTTACATTAGAAGGAGAAGGAGAAGGAGGAGAAGAAGAAGAGGGAGAAGATGGAGGAGAAGGAGTTTTTGGAGCTTTCCCCTCTGTGTCTTTTTGATCTTCCTGCTTCTTGTGCTTTGAAGAACCTCCCTTTTCGTGCTTCTTCTTTTCAGCATAAAGTTCGTCCACCATTGTCTTCATGTCAAGAAATAGCTTCTGGAAATCCTTGACACTAAGCTCTGAACTTTGCCCACCTTCTTTTTCTTCCATCTATGACGGTTGATTAACTCTTCGTCTTCCGATTTCTGGATTGTATTCTTCAAGTTCTCCTTCGCCTCGTTGCAACCTGGATCTCGTTAGCATTCAAATTGCAATACAAGCCACATACATAGCTCTGATACCAACTTGATCTATTTAGGATCTAGGACTAATTGCTTACAGAATGCTTAACGTTAAAAGATCAATTATTACAACGCTTAATTTAAATGATTACAAATTAAATGCTCAAATGAAATAATGAACATAAAATAATTAAATGCCAAGATAAACTGAGAAAGAAAAGAGAGAAGAATAGAGAGACGAAACCAAAGTTGATAACGGAGTTCGTCCCTAAGGACTACGTCTCCGGGTCCCTCTCCAATGGAGGACCGATCCGATTAGCTCCAAATTCAATTACAATGGCTTCAAGACTATCTCCTTCAAGCATTCAGCAGCATGACAGTACTCTGATATGCAGAAATGTCTTCAAAGACTCTCGAGCATTCTCCCGCTATCTCAACCTGGACTTGGAAAACAAAGGTCTATACCCTCTTTTTATACAAGAAATTTGCCTAAATAGGCTTAACTATCAAATTAATTGCATATCCTCCCTAATCAGCTCGTATCAGGTCTATTTTATCCTTTTCAATCTTCTGGTTTCAAGTGGTTAGCAGAAATATTGATAGTTATGGCTTATTTTGAGTTTTTTGTTAAGGTTCGGCCTATTTTTCTTTAACAAAACCAAACCAACTCCTATAATGTTTCGCGGGTGGTTCGTGGTCTAGCGGCTAGTGTTTATTTTGCAAGCCGCCCGGTCGGGAGTTCAAATCCCCGACCGGCCATTTTAAAACAAAATCCAATCAAAACTAACAATAAAAAAAACCTCCGCTATATATATAGCAGGCCGCTGCGCTAAATCCCCGACCGGCCATTTTAAAACAAAATCCAATCAAAACTAACAATAAAACAAACCTCCGCTATATATATAGCAGGCCGCTGCGCTTGGTGCAACGGCAAAAGCCCCGGCCGTTCCGGAGGAGATCACGGGCTCAAAACCCGTTACCTATTTTGCTCCAACGGTAAAACAAACCCGCGAATAGATAGAACAACGACGAGCACAGCGATTATGCCACGTGTCAGAGGATCATTGGCCAGAACCTACCATGTTGTTTGCTGACGAAGACAACCGTACTGCCGACTCGGTGCCACGTGTCAAACTCCTATTAGATGAAGCAGCTGACTCAGCCGTCCACGTGTCGTGCTCTAACTCGCCGGAATCTGCCACGTATGCTGCCACGTCGGAGTACGGAGAGCCACGTCACCTGTACGGACAGACACGTGTCAGCCAATGATTGGTCCGTACAGATGACTCATATGCCACGTGTCTCGCTGAAATTCGACCATGTGGAATCCGTACAGTACGGACAATCTGCTGACATCATCAACTGTACCTCAAGTTGACTGAAGTTTGACTGCTTGTAACTCGAGCATACGACATCGGATTTCGACGAAACGAACGTCGTCGGAATCGTCTTGACGAGCTCTTCGCGATGACGCCATTTTCGTCAATTTTTGAGATGATTATTTTTTTGCCTTCTGGACGCCCCTAAAGCCAGTTTGACTAGAAGTTTGACTGGCCGTAACTTGCACAAACAGAGTCCTTTTCGACCCGTTCAAGTTGCGTTGGAATCAGGACGTCGTTCTCTTTCTGATGAAGCTAAAATATGGAGCATTGGGAACACTTCAATTTTCACTAAAAAATTGTCCCCTGGATCAAGAAGTTCTCCAAGGACTTGTGACAGAATATATCCCCAACTCCACACCTTGAAGTTGTGGAACCATGACATCCCAATCCATCATCCATGTCACTAGTGATGAGACCCTTCTCCATTTCACACTTATCATTATAGTTATAACCCCTAGCATCACTCAAACCGTCGAAACCATCAAACCCACTGAATCCATTGGACCACCATCTCCTCCCCCAAGAGCCACTAAACCCATCAAAGACAATCAAACCCAATCATCATCTTATACTCCTAGATCCACCCAATCCATTGAAGACACGTGAATCCAATCCACTCCTCCCATTCCTAGTATCACTAAAATTCATTCCCATAAACTTCATGAATCCCCCATCCTTCCATCTCCCCCACTTGAGGAGACTCTTCAACACTCCTTTATCATGCCTCTCACACACAATGAATCATGCCAAGAGCTTGATCCAAAGCATCCCAACATATCCCCTTCTTCACATGAAGATCTTTCCATCCCATCTCATCCTACTCAAGATCATAGTCCTTCATCCACTTCAGTCCATGATCCCCTTGTCACTCAAGATCCAATCACTCCATCTCATGAGCCCTTATTGCCTCCTGCCAAAAATCTAGATCCTATCATATCCACTAATCCCTCTCCTAACCCCTTACCACTCACTCTTCCCACTCAAGATGTTGCTATCCCATCATCTCCATCTCATGATCCTCCATCATCACCTAAACCTACTATCCCCTCACCGCTTTTATACCCCCTTGGTACTTTCACATTCTTCCATGGTGGTCTCCTTGTAGAAGAAAAACAAAGCATATATACCACCCATCACCCTCCACCTAATAATGGACTCGCATCATTCTTCCAGAATAACACAAATCCTATCATGGATCGAATGCTCAAGAATATGAACTATCAAGGAAAAGGTTTAGGCCTTCATGAGAAAGGTATTTTAGAGCCCATCCAAGTCAAAGAACACTCCTATATGTGAGGTCTTGGATGTATTTCTCATGAATCACAATCCAAAAATTTTGGTACAAGCTCCACATACACTCAACAATCATCTTCTAAATGAATAAGAGGCACTCCCATCACTCCACCAAATCAATTTTTGTCATCCCCCCTCCTTCATCGTATCGCCTCCAAACAACCATCCATATTCCTCCTTCATCTGCTCCATCCATTTTGGGTCCTTATATCCCTCCATCCACTGTCACATACCCTTCATCTACCAAGTCCATTTTGGGTCCTTATATCTCAAAATCACCTCCTCCATCTCGTCCTATTTATCCTTTTATCCCTCCATCACCTATTCATGTCAGCCATCGTAAACATACCCCTTTCATGTTCCCTAATCAGGATTAACAAAGGCACATACCCGCACATCCTTCATCCACATATCATCCCCAAAATCCTATCTCCCATCCCATTACTATTAAAAGAACTTTGGATGCCAAAGTAAAAATGCATAAATCTAAACATCCACATGAATTTAAAGCTTCTCATGTCCCCTTAAAAAGACATGTTGAGGAGAAGAAAAATCCAATCCAAGATCTAAATCAACCCCATAGGCCACAAAGGCCCACCAAAGCAAAGATCAAAACCATGTGGATCCCAAAGAAAAAAGATGCAATGTCTTCAAATGAAAAATTTGTAACAACATCCAAAGTTGCTAATCCAAAAGCTAATCATTCTCATCCACCATCTCCTAAATCTGTTTTGGGTCCTTATGTCCCAAAATTCACTATCCCATCTCCTCCATTATCCCCACATTCTCCATCCATTAATCCTCATATCATTTCACATCCACCACCATATGTGCCAAGGTTGGTCCTGAACTCATTACCCCATCACACATCCACCCCATCCTTCCATCCATACAGTTTCCAACATCCCATCCATTATCCCACATATCTCGCCCATCAAATCCCTTTAATCCATTCTCTTGCATAATACATTTATCCTAATAAGTTTGTACCAACATCCAATAGTCACTTCAAACATGGGCTCTTAATACCTCGTATGGACTTGATGCTTGAGTCCTTCATCCATCTCCTTATCGCATACCTTCTAAATCTCCTTATCCACATCCCTGTCCTTATCCATCTCCTTCTGCATGTTATCAAAAAATCAAAAAACTCCAAAAATGTCAAAAGAGAAAAAAATTAGAAAAAGTAAAGAGAAATAATTCATCCAATGGTGAAAACTTGGCAAACAAGCGCCTTGGATAAGTACCATGATGAAAACCTAGAAAATAGGCGTCATGCGTAAACCCCCCCATCCAGCTTACTTCTACACTTGGAGGCAACTGCATCCCCTTCACCCATCTCTTCCATCCCACCTATCTTACACATCCTACCTGTCATATCCCATTTATCCCAATCCCTCCATCCTCCTTGTGATCTTGATATAGATAGGTGAAAACATACATACATTCTTTGGACACCTCTTGGAATTCATTCCCCTCATCCATACACTATCCTAATCCTTATCGACATTCATCTACCTTCCTTTTCCACCCATCATGCTACCATTAATTTTCCTTCCTTATCCATACATCCTATCCATATCCATCTCACTCCCTTATTTGTCTATCCTTCTATCTTCTATCCCTCATGCCTCATCATACATGACATATCTAGAGTGGGGCATCTTCTTCTTCATAACATAGTCCTTGGAGACATCATTCATCGATTATATCATCCTTTTCCATCTCCCCATCCTTATCTTCCTATCCATCCATCACAGCATCCCTTCCATCTCCATATCCTTATCTTCCTACCTATTCTTATCTCCTTACCAATCCAAACAATCATTTTCATCTCCCCATCTTTATCTCCTTATCCCTTCATCTTTTTCCTCATCCCATTTAATAATCCCTTGTCATTGGTATATAGCTATAGGCTTCCCCCCATGCAATCCAATTCCATCTATCTCATCATCATCCCTCCCACCTCTTTCACACATATTTCCAATCTCCTATCACTTCTCATCATTCATCTCTCCATCATGTCATTCTCCCAATTCATCTTTTGATGATTTGGATAACTATCCCATCCCTGAGCTTTGTGTGATTGCCATCATCCTATCCTATCCACCAGGTCTCTCATGTCTCATCATATCAGTTCCATCATTTTATCCGCTTACATGGTCATCTCATCATCCCTTATCCATCGTTTGTCTTTGGCTTTTGTCGAACTACATTTCCCCTGCACTTTCACATAGGCAAGGTCGATCTTTTGATCCACCCCCGAGGCTCCTTTTTTCCATCCTGTCATCCATTGAGGTCTCCATTGTCCTCTTCCCATTTTTATCCATGGTCAGTTGTTAGCCTTTTATCGAACTACGAGGGCTCTGCGCTTTCACGTAGATAAGGCTAATCTTTGATTGGCCCCCCAGCCCCTAGGTATTTAGGGTGTGTCAGTCTCGTGTCTTGTCTCTCTTGTGTCGTGTCATCAAGTTATGCCCTTATCTCGCTGGTTCTTAACAAATGAGATCCACTGGTATCCTGAGGTTCAATCAGTTTCAAGTGTCCTGCGTCATGTCGATCGTTTAGTTTAGTATCCATCTTTGGTCTCAACAGGATGCATCCTTCCTAACAGACCTCATCAATCCCATCCACCCTTCCAATCCTAGGGCAAAGGACGTTTGAAATTGCTTGTGATCTTTTGGTACTTTTGGATTTTATTTATCATTTGAGCTCCCTATCACAACTTGTCAAGGTCGCCATGATCTATCATATCATGGTGTGTTTTGACTGGTCATCATAGGGGCATATCTTTATCTTTTGTTTATTGTTATCTTCCTGGTTGTCTCGTGTTGTACCCACCAAAATCCCTGTGGTCTTTTGTTATGTTGGGGCATCCTTTGTGCTTGTGGTTATCCCAATACCTAGCTCAACCAAATTCATCGTGACTTTGGGTGTTGGAATAGCCTTCTTGTCTGTTGTGTTTGTTTTATACATTTGACACTAATCTGCCTTAGTTCCACATACCCTGGCACCTAGTGTCTTATGCTATAGCAAAAATCAATGCTCTAAAAATGGAAAATTGCATTAGGATTGCATTTCATTTTCCATTCCATTGCATTGCATGTATCCCCCATCTATTCTCATCCATCTTTTCCTCAACCCTCATCATTTCATCCTCTTTTCAATCTTCTTAGAATAATATAGATTGGTTATTTTAAGTACCTTCATCATATCATCATCTCTTCAATCTTCTTAGAATAATATAGATCGGTTATTCTAAGCATCTTTTCCTTCATCGTTTTCATTCATTTCTACCATCTCACATCTCTACCCAATCTTAATCCATTCAATCTAGCACAAATCATCTAATCACATCCTTGGTCTTGTTCCAAGCCTTGATCCAATCATCATCATCATTGTCATCATCTTCGAGATGTATCCTTCCCTATCCTTTGGTGTTGTTTTGGGATGTATCCTTCTCTCATCAACAACACTTTCATCATCATCATCGGGATGTATCCTTCCCTATCCTCATGTTGTTTTAGGATATATCATTCCCTCATCAACAACACTCCATCCATCATCAACCCATTTTGGCTTCTAGCTTGACTGGGGCGACATCACCTTTTTCCTTAAATCCATTTGTGCTTCCCAATCTCCTATCACTTATCATCCTTTCTATCCATCACTTTGCATCATCTTCCTCATATACCCCTTGCATCATCTCATCCATTTCGAGAGCACGTGTGTTCTCTTGAACCTACACATCCTCTCAAGGGGGCATTCTCCATCCCTAATCTTCATCTTCACTCCCATCATCTTTCTTCCTAGTCACTACTTTGAATGACTGGGGCATCTTTTCCAATCTAACCATCGTCTTCTTGGTTTTATCTTTTAATCTTCTTTGAAAAGATGCTACTTTGTAGCACCATCTCAAAGAGGGGAAAAATGTAGACACCAAAATTTGGACACTTACATTTGTCCAAATTTGTCTCTTTTCGTCTAAATATCCTCTTACTTGCATTAATTAAGTAATATTGTTATTATTTAATTAATACCCTTAATTCTTCTAAATCCCTAAGGTATTTAGTTAATAATTAAATACCTTACCTCTTTAGTCCCCTTTTCCTCAAAAGAATTAAATAATCACATGTCACATCCTACATCACTATTTCTTAATCCTAATCCACCTCCTAATCCCATCATTAGGGATGTGCACATGTCTAATCCATGATTAAGATGTTTCACATCCTCCAACTTTTGCAAGTTGGCTCCTAATCTTCATTAGCCACTAACTGTCCTCTAATCATTGATTAGCTAGTCTAATCAACCCCCCTTTAGTCAACTCTCTCCATCCCCCAAGGAATTTTTAATTCTCCTTTGTCTTCCCCATGTGAATTTTAAATTCACTTTTATTCCTCCAAATCTCTCATCTTCCCCATGTGGATCATTGAGAGGTCACATCAGTCACATGGGGTCAAGAACCTTCCATTATAAGGACCTTGTCTTATCCACAAGGTGTTTCTCATGTGAATTTAAAATTCACATTTATTCTCCCAACCACCTTATCCCTTCCAATCATGTGAATTTAAAATTCACATTTATTTCCCCAACCACTTCTCTCTTCTCCATGGAGATTGTTGAGGAATACAAAAATTCCTCATATGTCACTTTCCTTCCATATGGGAACAAGAAGTTTCTTTTTGAGGAAATCTTCTCCTCATCCCAAGGTACTTGCAAGTACCTCCACCTCACATGTCCCTTTTCCAACTCATTTTTCTTTGTGACACTTCATCCTCCACATGGAAAGATATGAGGGCTTGTAAGTCCTCAACTCACCACAACCCTTCATCTTGCCCATGTTGGAAAAATCTCAATCGTTCAATTCTCTAGAGAATTTTCCCTTAAAATGGAATATTTTCTTTTCATTTCTCTCATTAGGCATAACACACATTCACATTTTCAAGCTCAAGCAACTTCAACTCTCATACTCTCATCCACCATTGTTGAATCTTCAAGCTCTTGCATCCATTTTGTTCATCCATCAAAATATCCACATCCATTATTTGAATCCTTATCACATCTAGATCATTTTCCATCCACTTTTGCACTCTTTCCATCAAGGAGCACACATTTATCAACTATTAAAGGGCCAACCAAGGAGCAACTCTTACAAGGTATAAAATCTTTCTTTTATCTTTATTTTGTTTGAGATAACGTAGCCCTATCTTGAGGTTTTTTAGTGCTCTTTCCTTCTTTTGTGTTATGTTTTGCATCATTTAGGATAGGTAAAAGGCACTGATCATAGTATGTAAATTGATCATCGGGACTTCCTTCGTCGATAGGACTCTTGAGTCAGTCTTAATGATACAACGATAAGGAGATGATGGTAGAAAAGTAACTGAATGATGAGTTAGCGAGTTAGATCACGATGTGTGGAAGAGCGATATTGGGTATTTCACATCGTTGTTATGAAATAAAACCTCATTGGAAAGCTCGTGGGACTACTGATTACGATGTAATGATTTGGAGACTTCAACGGCTGATTGGACAATGATGGAAACTATGACACAAGGAGTAAGGCCGACCTGGAGAGTTTGATAGAGATATAAATAGGATGTAATGTTTGTACAAGGACAAGGGTTGGAGTGTTCGAAGAACATACAGTAAAGAACATGGTGTGAGTTCAAATCTGCAATCTACAGATGCATGTAAGAAACCCATGAGATGGCATGTGATCTGTAATTTCATTCTGATAATAAATGAACATATTTTTTCTCTTCTTGCGTCTGGTTTCTCTTTTTGTGTGTGTGTGGGGAGATTTTGTAGGAAAGGGGGGGACCCTTCATCAAGTGGTATCAGAGCAGGCGGTCTTGAGCATGGAGAGTATCCACTAGGATCTGTGGGAAAGAGTGACAGAAGTGTAGAGCTTGAAAGGATTGTTGTGGGTGTGTGTGGAATCCCAATTAGTTAAGAGCTAAAACTATTGATTGGAAGAGATGACACCCTAAATAGGAAGAGGAAGAGGAAGATCCAGACTAGGGGTTGTGCTTGAAATATTTTGTGACATGGTGGTTGAAGGTATCAGAAATTAGGGAGAAGTAGGCGTTGGTAACACAAGGGAAAGAAGAAGAGAACACAAGCATGAGGAAGAAATTGAAGGGGAAGAACACGAAAGAGAAGAAGAAGAGGAGGAAGAAGAGGAAGAATAGCCCGTAGATTCCAAATAGGAAAGATTTTTTTAGAGCTCTTTCAAGAATAACAAAGAGCAATAAGATGGATTTTCCAAAATTTTCTGGAACGCTAAACCCAAATGAGTCAATCGATTGGATTGGAGAGCTGGAGTACTTCGAATTGGAGGACATTAGAGACCCACAATGGGTGAAGATAGCTCAAACAAAATTGAAAAGGCATGTTGCGTTATGGTGGAAAGGAATGTAGAAAGAATGAGAAATGGATGGAGATCCCCGAATAACGAGGTGGAACCAAATGGTGACGAAGTTGAAGAAGGAATTCATACCTAGAGATTACAAAATGGAGATGTTCAAGAAATTGCAAAATTTGAACTAAAAAGATGAGTGTAAAAGATTACACAGAAGAATTTTACAAGCTGGCTATTTGATCTAGAAGGCATGAAATTGATAGGGAAAAGAAAACTAGGCATGTGAATGGCTTGAGGTTTAACATACAGGATGAAATGAGTATGTTGAAGATTACCACAGTTGAGGAAGCATACCAGTATGCAGTGAAGGCAAAGGACAAATTAATGAAGAGGCAAGTAAACAATTCCAAAGGATGGGGAAGATTTGGAGTTGAAAAGGGACAAGCAAGCAGCAGTAAAGGAAATCAGATTGAGGAAGAATCCAATCCAAAATGGAGCAAAGAAGTGGGCGAAAATACCAAAGAAAGGGAGGTACCAGCAAGAGGACGTGGTAGCACCAGCAGAGGATTTCCCCAGTGTGGAGAAGTTGGTCATTGTGCATTCGAATGTGATCAAATACAAGAGGGAAGCAAGAAGAGTGTGGCAAGAAACCACTTGGCACAAGAAGATGAGGAGTGTAATGCATTGTTGGAAGTAGCAGACCTAGAAGAGGGTGAATCTCTCATGATAAGAAGAGTGTTGGTGACTCCAAAGACAATGGAGGAGGAACCATCCCAAAGAAGGAATCTCTTTTGGACTATGTACAATGATGGAGGTAAGTGTTGTAAGGTCATTGTTGATAGTGGTAGTAAGGATAACTTAGTTTCAGAAGAAATGGTGGAAAAAATAGGTTTGAAAAGGAATAAGCATCCTAGTCTGTATAAAGTTTGTTGGTTGCAAGAGCACGAAATGATTGTGAGAGAACACTCTATTTAGTAAGCTTTTAGATTGGTTCCTACAGAGATAAGGTGTTGTGTGATGTGATTCTTATGACAGTGTGTCATGTGTTGTTGGGTAGACCATGGCAGTTTGACAGGGAAGTCGTCTATGATGGCAGGAGGAATGTGTATTCCATCCGGAAAGATGGGCAACAGTATATGTTGACTCCTCTAAAATGGAAGGAAAAGCAGCTGAAAGAATCCAGCTCTATTGTTTGTTGCAGTGCATAGAAGCAACAAGTAGTTGAAGAGGAATGAATTAATTGTAGTGATTTGCATCCATTTAGAGATTAGGTTTCAAGAGGAAAGAGAAAATTAAGATCTGATTATTTGCAGCAGTGCAATAAAGGCACAAGGAGTAGCAACCCAAAAGGGTGTGGTGAGCATGGAGGTGGTCCAGTGGTAAGAAGATGTTTAGAGAAACATGAGAACACAAATGAAGATGACTTGAGAGTTGAGGTGGAGCGGAAGAATATAGGAGGGAAGGCTCCCGTGGATAAGGAGCAGCTATGGATCAAGAATAAACATGGGATAACCATCCCATGCACCTTCCAATTTTCCTGAGTTTACCAACTCTAGGA
Source organism: Sequoia sempervirens (assembly GCA_007258455.2). Taxonomy (NCBI): domain Eukaryota; kingdom Viridiplantae; phylum Streptophyta; class Pinopsida; order Cupressales; family Cupressaceae; genus Sequoia; species Sequoia sempervirens. The sequence continues at coordinate 21,866 of VDFB02377838.1, forward strand.
ACATTTCTCTTACCCGATGTGTCTGATGCAGGAGCATCCAAGCTCACAAGCAATCCTACATCACCAATAATATGTTTTTATTTTCATGTTCTGCGTTTTGGGGTAGGTTGGAGCTTTCTGAGCATATTTTGAAGCAATTGTAGATGCACTCGAGGTCATTTTGGTTAATCCTAGCCCATGGTCAATTTTTCTCTTTCAACAGTGGGACATCATGTTCTATTGGCAGGACTTAAGTGGATCAACAGGACAGCATCTGGTGTCCCAACAACGGGTCGATATTGTGGTGATTGGTGGTATGTATATCATCGGCGGGTGTGTGCTTCATCGGTGGAACAATCCTTCTAGTCCTAGTGATTAATCGATGGTGTTGGTGGAGGTTGCAAATGGGGTTCATCGATGTGGAGTTGTCTCATCGGCAGGACATTATGTCGTTTCTCCCTGATGGCCCTATCACACGTGAGCCTGGCGTATGTTCTATCGATGTGGGTGAACATATTCAGCAGTACTCCAACCTGGGTCTCCTCAATGGTCCGATAAGTGTGACTCAACTGTGTCAGTGGAACCTTCTGTGTTGTTTCCTTGATGACCCAATGGATTCCCACAGTATGTAAATTGATTGTTGGGACTTCCTTCATCGACAAGACTCTTGAGTCAGTCTCAACGATACAACAATAAGGAGACGATGGTGGAAAAGTAATTAAACAATGATTTGGCATGTTAGATCACGATGCATGGAAGAGCGATATTGGGTATTTCACATCCTTCTTGTGAAATACCTCATTGGCCAGATTGCGGGACTGTTGATTACGATGTAACGATTTGGAGACTTCAACGGCTGATTGGACAATGATGGCAACTACAACACAAGGAGTAAGGTTGACCTAGAGAGTTTGATAGAGGTATAAACAGGATGGAATGTCTGTGCAGGGACAAGGGTTGGAGTGTCAAAAGAACATGCAATGAAGAACAAGCTGTGAGTTCAAATATTCAATCTGTATGGGTAAAAGCACAAACCTATGTCACACTTTATAAAGGAATCGGCCAACAGCAAAAAAAATTCTGAACTTCGACCACATAAAAGTGGTCTTTATGTTTTGAATTTCAAAATGGTGTAAACTAATAAAATGTAGAACTTTTGGTGTAGTTTATTCCTGTAATTTTTAAAATTTAAAAAAAAAATGTTTTTATTATGTTTTTATCAATTTAAGGACAAATTTTGGAATGCTAAAAATTTCATAAAAGAGTGACTTCACGGGCCGTCAAGAAATAAAATGAAAAAAACTTCATTTCTCCCTATTTTTTTTTTTCCAAATAGGTAATTTCAATATCCTGTGCATGGAAAAAAAAATCACATTTTGATGTATATTTTTCCCGTAATAACGTTCTAAAGTCAAACATGTCAGAATTTGACAGTTTTGACGGACCGTCAACTAATTTCAAATTTTTCAATCATTTTAAAAAAAAGAAATATACCCTTTTGAAGTAGACTTTCTCCTCTTATGCCTCATATAATATTTAAAATATTTTAATAAATTTTACTATCATTTTTTTAATATCAAATCAGCCTCTTTTTTAATTTTTAAAACCTACTTGCATTATTTTAATAATAAAAGATATCAAAACTAATCAAAATATTATAAAAATTATATATTTGGATTCTAAACTTCAAGCTCTACAAAAGGGTATTTTTATTTTTTTCAAAAACATCAATCTGACTAGAGAAATACTCTGCCAAAAATGAATGTTTCAAAAAAATTTGAAAAATGATGAGTAAGTTGCCATGTAGGATGCCAACTAGATATTTTTGGCCAACCCGTTTTCGGCCGACCAGGTTTCGGCCGAAGCCCTATCGGTCGGTAACGAATCAGCCGAAAAGTAATCACTCGGAAAGTTATCGGCCGATAACTACTCGGCCGAAAATTAATGATATAAAACAAAGTTATTTTTTTCCCAATTTATCAAATTAAAAAAATTAGAAAATAACAAATATTTCAAAATTTTCTCAACTATTTTCAATTAAAGAAGCTTTATTTCAACATTTTGGAAGGCAATTTACAAGACGTATTTCGACGAAAAAAAAGGCATTTGGAGAAGAGAAATATTTTTAAGGTGTATTGATCTTTAATTTATTTAATTGATTATGTTTTTTTATTGAAAATGCATTTGAAGTTTGTTTTCACTTTTTCTTTATTAAAATATTAACATCAAATAAATATGTGTAGAAATATATTCATTATTCAATTAAAAATATTTTATGTTTTGCATGTTTATGTTTATTAAAAACTTTTGTTTAAATATTTTATGTTTATGTTTTGCATCTAGTTACAAGTTTTTTAAAATATTTATGCTATATTACATGTACATGTTTCATGGAAAGCTTATGTGTGTACAAATTTCTATGTAGGCAATCATTCAAATTTGAGTGTAATTTGTGATGGCAAATTGAAGGACTAGATCAAGGAAGTATGAATGAACACGAGTAAGACAAAGAAAGAGAAAAGCGGATGAAGGAACATCTACTGAACAACAACCCATGGAAAATATTGATGATCAAGGTGACGTACAGGTATAAGAACAAACTGAACCTAGTACTAATATAAATGTTTTGGACTATGGTATGGAAAATTTGATGGAGATGGATGAAGATTCTCTTTTCAATAATATTTCATCTAGAGATATGTTATCTGAAAGCACATTAAAATTACACTCTAAAAAATATGGGATGAATTTTTTGAAGAGAAATCTTTAATTGGAAGAGCACAGTTAATTGCAAAGTTATTTAGACGAAAAGAAATGACCCCTGTTTTGGAGTTGTTAGGGGTTGATAATAGGAAAAAGTCATCAAATTTAAAACAAACAATTGTTGAAAACCTGCAAGAAGCATTAGAATGTATTGAAAAGAAGAGTTGGTCTAGTGATTTAAGTGTTGCACGTAGAGCATTGATGGCTGTAATTTCTAGTAAGAAATTATCATATAGAAGACAAGTTCAAGCAATTTCTGAATTACTAAATGTTTCTAGGAGAACTGTTCAAAGATATATTGAAAAGAGAGATGAAATAGATGGAAAAATTGAGAAAATTTGGGTAAATATTTGTAGGGTTCCTCGAAAAGATAGAATTTTAGAAGATGTAAAGAAACAAGTTGTTGAATATTGGACCACCCACTCTCGTGTTTCTTCCAATAGAAGGGATACTATACAAATAATAGGTGATGATGGTACAAAAATTTCTCATCCAAAACAGTTTATAGATACAACACAAAGTGAACTTTTTGAAGCATTTAAACAAGAATTTTTAAATGTGAAGATTTGTCAAAGGATGTTTGAAACACTACGACCATCATTTGTACATATAAATAAAGTACGTGAAACTTGTTGTTGTTGAAATCATGTTGAATTTGATCTACACCTACAATCATATAGAAAAGTTATGGCAACAATTGATCGAAATTTAGCCATCCCTGGAAGCACAACACAATTTGTGAAGTCTCTTCTATGTGAAAAATCAGAAAATTCGGATGAATTCAACGTTGAGTGTATAAAAAATGTATGTAATGATTGTGGAGATTTGAAGAATCTTTTACATGTTGACAATAATGAAATGCAAGTTACTTGGAAGAGATTTGAATATGAGACATACTTAACGAAGTCAGGAGTTGAGGCCAAAATTTTTTTTCTCAAAGAGAGTGGATTGCCTTACAATGAATTCATGAGTAAATTTCACAATATCATATATCCACATATCCAACATTGTCATGGTGCAAGATGGCAATCTAAGAAATTTCGTTATTCAAAGAATTGTTTTCCACCAGGTTGTATTCTCTCTATTGTAGATTTCTCTGAGAACTATACATTTATTCCTCAAACTGAGATTCAAAGTCAATATTATCATTCAGGGCAAGTTGCAATCTTCGTGCAAGTTTGCTACAGGCATGCAGAGTTAGCGGTCGATGGAATACAAAGTAGCAAAGATGATAGAATTATCATCAAAGAGGTTCACTTTTATATCAGTGATGATACGAATCATGATAGAAGCTATGTAGCTCATTGTTTTAAAATGTTTTTTGAAGACCTAAGACGACGTGGCATAAATCAAGAACAACATTGGATATGGTCTGATGGATGTGCTGGTAAGTACATTGGTTTTTAAATTATTTTTAATTAATTTATATTTACTTTTAAAACTTTGAGACTTAAATTGTTTTTTGAAGATAATTCAAGGTTTTCAAGTGTTTAATTATTTGTAACTTCACAGGACAATTTAAGTCTGCAAAAGCCTTTGTTTGGTTATGTAGTCAACATGCTAGACGCAACACCAAATTTTTGTGGAATTTTTATGAGAGTGGACATGGAAAAGGAGAGCACAATGGAGTAGGAGCATGTGTGAAGCGTGCACTTCGTCAACATGAACTTGCTGGTATGTCCAATTTAGCTTCATACTTTTTAAAAGATTAGATATGTATATATATATATATATTTAATTTAACTAAATTAAATTTTCTTTTAAGTTCTTTGAAAGTAATAGGTGACAAATTGTGCCAACTTGTCTGTAACTTGTAGGTAATGCCATATGGAATGCAAACGAAATTGTTGAATGGTGCAAAAGTCATTTTTCTGCTCGCGACTCAACATACAACACACGGTATTTTTGGGAAGTTACAGGTATGTATGTCTAGTCAAAATTTGTTTTAAAAATTTGAATTTCGAAGTTCAAGTACATACATGATTTCAAATTGAATTTTCAAGTTTGAATTTAAACAGATATTGATCGATCAAATCCTTATAATTGTCAAGCAATTCATGGTATTAGAAATCTACATCAAATCATGACAACGGGGCGTAGTAGGCCTTATGCAATGAATGTGAGAGAAAAATCATGTTTTTGTATTGATTGCATTGAGGACAATGCAAATATTGATCAATGTGAGAATATTAGAGATGGGTATGTTTCACAATGGGAAATGAAACAATTAATATCAATGCCTCCTTTTGTTGAAGATGACAATGTTGATGTCTATGATCCACTATATTTAGCTGATTACGAACGTGTATCTGATTTCACAAAGTGGTGGTATAACACATCATTTCACTCCAACAAAGATGACTCCATTTGAAGCTCTTTATGGATACCTCCCACCATCTACTACTTATTTATAGGGTCATCCCAATGCTCATACTGTAGACGATCATATTCAACACCAACAAGAAATACATCAAATTCATAAGGATAAATTAATTGTGGCTCAAAATAAGATGAAACGGGAAGCAAATTGATGCCACAATGTAAGACACTTTGAGGAGGGAGATTAGGTATTCCTTTGATTGCCACATTACAAACAAATATCATTTAAGCAACATAAAAACATTAAGCTTGCACCCAATTTAATGGCCCCTATCAAGTTCCCCACTTAATTGGCAATGTAGCTTAGAAGATGGAACTTCCACCCTCTTCCAAAATTCATCCTATGCTTCATGTCTCTTGCCTAAAGAAAGTGAAAGGCAACAAGCTTTCAATCCAATCAAAATTCCCTACATTAAATGAAGAAGGGAAGCTTATCTTAAAACCTATGGTAGTCATAAAGAAATGAGTGAAACAATTGCAAAACCAAGCCATTTTTGAATTCCCAATCAAGTGGAAGAATCTACCAGCTAAAGATGCAATATGGAATGATGAGAAATTCATATAGAAACATCCAAAGTTGCTAATTATTGAGGGAAATGCTTTACGTACAGATAGAGCTAGTCAATATGAGGCAATCTCAGCCCTACTATTCTATGGGGACTTCAATCAATCTCTACTTTTTAAGCCATGTGAACCTATGGGGATATCTATCGAGCTATGTGAACCTATTAAATCATAGGCATGCATGTAATATTCAACCAAGAGTAAATATGTAAAAAAAAAATTTATCCTTTCAACCACTCTATACTAAAATTTTGATCAAAATAAAAAAATACTCTTCATTACAATTGGTCATATATGATCTAGCCTTTCTTTGTAATCAATTATTTTTTAAATCAAACACTAGAAATTATAAAAAGGTTAACATTTCATTAATTTTTCGATCTAACTTAAAACATATAAAAGTAATAAAGTTAAAATTTAATTTAATAGTGTATGTGTGTATGTATGTATATGTATGTGTGTATGTATGTATGTATATCTAACTTAATTTAATAGTGTATGTGTGTATGTATGTATATGTATGTGTGTATGTATGTATATACATATATATATGTATGTACATGCACATGATATATGTGTATGTGTGTATGTATGTACATGTATTATATATGTATGTGTATGTGTGCATGTACATGCATATATATGTGTATGTGTGTATGTACACATGTATATACTCAAGTACATACATACATACATACAT
>VDFB02377839.1:0-47043 GCA_007258455.2 Sequoia sempervirens
GCTATAACAGTGATCACGAGCGCTAAAACAGGAATTTATGAACATAACTGTAAAAAATGGCAATTTTTTTTTTAAAATGTGTTAGAATCTGTCGATCAGCCCTCCTTCTAGCGCCAATATGTGAACCCCTATTCGAAGTGCCTACAAAAACACAACAAACAATGTTAGAGAGTCATCTTGTAAGCATGAACAAGGATTCCCCATGAAATCCATTCACAAAGCTAAAAATAGGAAATAAAACAAAGAAAACAATGAAGAACATAATGGAAATATGAAATCCTAATTTAGCATGCAAACACTTGATCCCATGGGGGAGTTGGTGCAAATAGGTGTGTGGAGATTTTCCCTTTCCCAACTCCTTGAATGCAAATGTTGATTGAAGATGATTGATCCACTTGATAAGTCCCTCAATGAGCTCCAAAATCTGCAATAAACTAGTTAAGAAGATGGATGGAATTTGAGAGATATTTGTGCATAATAACTTTGCATAATTGTGGATGATGATAAGTGAAAGCATTCTATTTATAGAATGTTGAAATGGAAACAAAGCCAAAATAGAGCAATGTGGGACAAAGATTTGGCCAATGGAAAATGCCACTTGTCCAAATGTGATTGGGTGAGGAATGTGGCAAGTTTTGACAAATGTGCCAATAAATGCATTTTTGAATTTGAATTTTGAGAAAAGAGCATGTAAGAGGGGGAAAGAAAATTGCACTAAATGCCACTTGGCTCAAGGCAAGGACATGTAAGAAGAAGTAAATGCCTTGTTGAAGGACTTGTAAGAGAGAGTAAATGACATGTTGAAGGACATGTCATTCAAATTTTGAATTTGAAATAGAAGAATATTCCTCCAAAAGATGCTTTGTTGAGGGAAAATGAAGATTTAATAAATCAATAAATTGATTTATTTGTGCAAGTGGGAAAAGCTAGAGGATTTTGAAGATTAGATTAGATTTAATCAAGATTTGATCAATTTAATGAAGATTAGGAAGTTTGACTTATTTTGACTTAAATTTTTGGATTAATTTAAATCAAACAAGAGAGGAAATGATTTAATGAGTTTAATTAAATAAACATGTTTTGATTATTTAATTAAAGAGATTGAAGTAAGATTAAATTAAATAAGATTTTAATTTATTCAATTTAATAGATAGACTTTAGAGATTTAATTAATTAAATAAAATTAATTATTTAATTAAAAGAGATGGAGAATGATTTAAGAGACTTAATTAAACACATGATTTGTTTAATTAAGAGAAGAAAACAAATGAATTTAATCAAATAAAGATATTCAATTAAATGGTTAGGTGGGGAATGATTTAGGATGAAATGATGTCGGTAGTCAGACTTAGATGCACAATGTCAACTTGTACATTTTGTGTGTCTACAAGTAGTATATCCCCTTCCTCGATTTAGGAAAATATTTAGGAGACCATCATGCTCTTGCCATAGTCCACGCACCACAAGGAAGAGGTGCAAAGGAGACCCTAAGGATGGAGAGGGACCCAATGAAGCACAAGGTGATGTGGTGGACGGGAAGGTAGATAAAATAACTCAATTATTGCATCATTTGGTTGTGTGTATATGTTGTGCATTCAAATTGTTTTAATATGAAATATATTAAGCGATTTTTTTTTCTAAATTTGTTGTGCAGGTTGTTGAATATAGAAGAGAAGTGGTGAATGGTAGATATGTATATTATTGTATTGTAGAAGAATGTACAAGAAAATATCATGATTGGAGAGTGTTCAACATGCATAGGTTTTAGCATCACCATCTTCCTATTCTTGTGCCACCAAAGCGTGGCCGAATTGCATCAGGGGTGGGGGACCAAAACAATCCACTCCTCCCCTAATAAATTGAAATAGTACCTTCAAAAGAAGGTGGAAGATACAAAGTACCAAATGAATCTACAGTAGCATCTCTAGTAGAAGCATGTTATTAGAAGTGTTTGTGAAAAGTATGGAAAACATAGCTTCCTTCAACCTCCCCAAGAAGGAAAGGATGAGGTGAAGAAGCAAATGGAATTATACAATAGTGAGGAGATGAAGGAGCAGAGAAGGAAAAAAATATTAAAATTGCATGAGAGAAAGAGAAAGGAATGAATGGTAATGTTGAATTGAACTGTTAAATCTAAATTTTTGTTGGTTCATATTTTATGTTCTGATGCATACAAGGTTCACTTAACGTTAACTTACATGACATGACAGGGTGATGGTTGAGAAGCAGTTTTTGTTTCCCAGTAGAGTAGTATCCATTCACTAGAGGAAGTTGTGCCCATAAAAGGTGAAGATGATGATGTTCCTCCCATCCCTACATCTAAAATTCAGAAGAAGCATCATACATGGTTAAAAGTTTCAAGGTACCCTTTGAAGAAGAAATGAGAACAAATGGTGATCTAAAAATATTCTATTTAATGTTTGTTTTGATTATTTGAATGAATTGGTTGCATGTATATGAGTTTGATGAGACGTTTCAATTCCTCCTATTACACAACAAGGATGAACAATGAAGTGTTTTCCTGGAGGAGGTTTTTGTTGTATATAAAGACAAAGTAGTGCCCACAAAAGCACAAGATGTTGTTGTTCCTCCAACCCCTTGTCTAGCATTAAGAAAAAGAAGAAGCATGTATGGTTTAAAATTTCCTCATGCCCTCACAAGAAGAAACACCCACAAATGATGATTTCAATATCTTCTATTTGATGTTTGTTTTGATTATTTCAATGAATTTGTTGCATGCATATGAATTTGATGTGACATCTCAATTCCTGCTATTAGAGGGAAACGATGAACAACAAAGTCCTTCCTTCCAATAGGATAATTTTGAGTTGGAAGAGAAAGTTGAGGCCATGGAAGAACAAGACAATGTTGTTCTTGCCAACATATAGTATAACATTGAGAAGAAGAAGGAGTGTATACAGTTTAAATTTTCCTCACACCCTCACAAGAAGAGATGAGAACAAATGGTGATTTCCATATCTTCCTTTTAATGTTTTTATTATTTCAATGAATTGGTTGCTTGCATCTGAATTTGATGTGACATTTCAAATCCTACTATTATAGGGCAACAATGAACAATAGATTCCTACCCTAGAATAGGATACTCCTGATTTGGAAGATGAAGTGGACACCATGGAAGATCAAGATGATGTTGTTCCTCCCAACCCACCATATAACATTGAGAAGAAGAAGAAGGAGTGTATACAGTTTAAAGTTTCCTCACACCCTCACAAGAAGAGATGAGAACAAATAGTCATTTCCATATCTTCCTTTTAATGTTTTGATTATTTTAATGATTTGGTTGCTTGCATTTAAATTTGATGTGACATTTCAAATCCTGCTATTATAAGGCAACAATGAACAAAAGAGTCCTGCCCTAGAACAGGATACTCCTGATTTGGAAGATGAAGTGGACACCATGGAAGATCAAGATGATGTTGTTCCTCCCAACCCGTCGTATAAGATTGAGAAGAAGAAGAAGGAGTGTATATAGTTTAAAGTTTCCTCATGCCCTCACAATAAGAAACGAGAACAAACAGTGATTTCAAAATCTTCTATTTAATGTTTGTTTTGATTATTTTAATGAATTCATTGCATGCATCTGAATTTTATGTGTCATTTCAATTCTTACTATTAAGGGCAACGATTAACAACAGAGTCCTACCCTCGAACATGATACTCTTGATTTGGAAGATGAAGTGGAGGTCATGGAAGAACAAGATGATGTTTTCCTCCTAGCCCACCATCTAACAGTGTTTATAAAAAGAAGAAGAAGGACTGCATATGGTTAAAAGTGTCAAGGTGCCTTGACATGGAGAAACTAGAACAAATAGTGAACTCCAATTCTTTTACTTAATGTTTGTTTTCATAGCTTCAATGAATTGGTTGCATGCAGCTAAATTTGAAGAGATGTTTGAATTCATACTATTACAGGGCAAGGATGAACAATGAAGTCCTGGTCTTGACCTAATTGGCCATGTCATTGCAATTGAAATGGGAGAGGCTAATAGAGATGGACATATAGATGTGGAGAGCACTGGCTTGCAAGTGAGGCAGGGAAATAAAGATGGACATGGGGACGAGGAGAGTACTCGCCTCCAAGTGGGGTAGGGTAGTAGAGATGGACATCAGAATAGGGAGAACATTGGCCTGTATGTGGAATTGGGTAACAAAGATGGACATGGGGACGGGGAGAGCACTAGCTTGCAAGTGGAAGAGGGTAATAAAGATGCACATGGGGATAAGGAGAGAATTGGCCTACAAAGGGGAGATGGCAATAAAGATGGACATGGGGATAGGGAGAGCACTAGCTTGCAAGTGGGAGAGGGTAATAAAGATGGAAACGGGGATGGGGAGAGCACTGACTTGCAAGTGGGAGAGGGTAATAAATATGGACATGGGGATGGGGAGAACACTGGCTTGGAAGTGGGAAAGGGTAATAAAGATGCACATGGGGATGAGGAGAGCATTGGCCTGTAATGGGGAGATGGAAAAAAAGATGGACATGGGGACCGGCAGAGCAACGACATTCCATCTATATCGGTAATAGACCCAACAAACTTCCATGCTTCTATTCTTATTTCTTTATGAATCATTTAATGTGCCTTCAATTATGCTTCATGTCAATGAAGTTTCCATTGTAGCCAAATCTGGTGGATGAACAAATGATAGATTTCAAAGGCATCACTTTTAAGGTCAGTGATCACGTTGATCTTTGGAGGCAGTGTAAATGGGTTGCCAAAGGCATTGTACATTTTTTTGAGAGAAATTCTAAAACCCACACCTTTAAGCATCTAGAAAATTATGTTGGAGTCAACATTGTTCAAGTTGTTGTTGGTGAACACTATGTGCCTTCTCCATGTCCTAGTGTAGAGACCATTAGAGAGTGCGTGGGTGGATTCGTGATATGGAAGCTCTCCGAGATGAAGCATTTTGTTCCAAAGGTACACAAATGATATTTTGTTGCATATATCATACTACCTTATATTGTTCCATCCATATGTTAATTGTGATTAATTGTTTGCTAGAGGGTGAAGGTGTTAAACTTGATAATGACAAAGCACAACCTATGAAGAAATTTGTTGTTTCACATTCATCATCTGCAAGGGTTCGTGGAATTGGAACCACCCCTCCCGAAATAAACAAGGACCCTAAGAAACGTGTCATAGATTATGTAGGCTTGAACTCGATTGCAAAGAATAGGCAGTGAGGATATGATGAGACAGGATCAGAATACTAATTCTTCATTATGGGTTTCGTTATTAGATTATTGAACAATTGTGGTGTAAAGATATACCATTTTCATATGTTTGAACACTATGTTGTTATACATTTGATATGATACTTTTCATGGCCCTCTGTAATTATTTGATTATTAAACAATTATGGTGAACATATATACTATTTTCATGTGTTTGAACACTTTGTTGTTATCCATTTCATATCAGACTTTTCATAGCCCTGTAATTGTTTTGTTATGAGAAAGAATGCAATGTAGTCCACTTTCAATTTTTAGAACAAGTACTTAGAACTAACTGTATATGACATATTTCCTTTTTCCATGTGATTGGAACAAATTAAATGCTAGCATTGTTTGCAGTGTTGGAAAACACACTATCCACTGTCAGTTATTTTGTTATGAAAATTATTTGTTTCATTACGATCAATATTGTAATGAAGTCCACTTTAAATTTTTAGAACAAGTATTTGATACAGTGGAGATGGCAGATTTCCCTTTTCCATGTGATCAGAACAAATAAATTGCTTGCATTGCTTGTAGTGTTGGAAAACACACTGTCCCCTCTTAGTTATTTCCTTAGGAAATTTTTTTATTTCCCATGCTCCAAAAATGAAGTGAAGTCCACTTTGAATTTTTACAACAATGATTTGGTAGAGTGGAGATGGCAGATTTCCCTTTTTTATGTCATTGTAACAAATAAAATGCTTGTATTGGTTGCAGTGTTGGAAAACACATTATCCCCTGTTAGTTATTTGCTTTTGAAAAGTCTTTATTTTGTATGCTCCCTAAATGAAATGAAGTCCACTTTCAATTTTTAGAACGACTATTTGGTAGAGTGGAAATGGCATATTTCCCTTTTCCATGTGATTGGAACACATAAATGCTTGCATTGATTACAATTTTTGAAAACACACTGTCCCATGTCAGTTATTTCCTTATCATAAGTATTTATTTATGATGCTTCAAAAATGAATTTAAGTCCACTTTCATATTTCATGAAATGTTTTTTATTTTATACACTCCAAAAATGTAATGAATTCCACTTTCAAATTTTATAATGCACCTTGGTTGTGTAAAAATGGAATTTCCTTTTTCCATGTGATCAGAACAAATAAAATGCTTGCATTGCTTGTAGTGTTGGAAAATGCACTGTCCTATGTCAGTTACTTCGTTAAGTAAACTTACTTATGTATCAACTTACTTACAGATGTAAGCACATGCAATGAGCACTTTATGTTATGGGGACTATAATAAAATAGTTTATTTAAAATAAGCTTCATATTCTATAACAACCCTTACTTCCAAGAAAAATTCCATTTCAATACTATTATACGTTTACAACACAAGATGCACAAAAAAAAATTGTATGATGGAAAACACACAAGTTTGTCCCTCACTTTTCAATTCTTCTTCAAAGAAAACACTTTTTATTATGTAGACTGTATCAACACTATGTATTGAATTTCACCTGAAAATATTATATAACAACCCATTACTTGCAACAAATATTCCATTTCAATATCGTAATACATTTCAAACACAAATGCACAAAAAATTTGCAGGATGGAAAACATGCAGGGTTGTCCCTCACTTTTCAAATCTTGTTCAAAGACAATAATTAGTGTTATGCACACTGCAAGAACACAATGTATTGAAGTTCACCTTCATGTTTAATAAGTACCATTACTTGTAGCAAACGTTCCACACAAAGAAAATTGCATGATGGAAAACACAGAGGGTTGTCCCTCGCTTCTCAATTCTTCTTCAAAGACAACAATTTATTTTGTGTAGATTGTAACAAAACACTGTATTCAAGTTCACCTTTATTTTTTATAAAAACCCATTACTTGCAGTAAAAATTCCATTTCAATATCTTTATACGTTTGGAACACAAGATGCATACAAAAAGTTGCAGCATGGAAAACACACAAGGTTGTCCCTCACTTCTCAAATCTTGTTCAAAGAAAACAATTACTATTATGCACACTGTAAGAACACAATGAATTGATGTTCACCTTTATATTTCATAAATACCCTTGTTTGCAGCAAACATTCTATTTCAATATCCTTATACGCTTGGAAGACAAGATGCACAAAAAAGTTGCATCATGGAAAACACACAGGGTTGTCCCTCACTTCTCAAATCTTGTTCAAAGAAAACACTTTATGTTATGCAAACTATAACAAAATAGTGTATTTAATTTCACCTTCATATTTTATAACAACCCATTACTTGCAACAAAAATTCCATTTTAATACATTTATACATTTGGAATGCAAGATGCACACAAAAAAATTGTAGGATGCAAAACACACAGGGTTGTCCCTCACTTCTCAAATCTTGTTCAAAGACAACACTTTTTGTTATGCAAACTCTAAAAAAATACTGTATTTAATTTCACCTTCATATTTTATAACAACCCATTACTTGCAGCAAACATTCCATTTCAATATCTTTATACGTTTGGAACAAAAGATGTACACAAAAAAGTTGCAGCATGGAAAACACACAAGATTGTCCCTCACTTCTCAAATCTTGTTCAAATACAACAATTACTGTTATGCACACCGTAAGAACACAATGTATTGAAGTTCAACTTCATATTTCATAACTACCCTTGCTTGCAGCAAACATTCTATTTCAATATTCGATATTGTTATACATTTAGAACAAAAGATGCACAAAAAAAGTTGCAGGATGGAAAACACATAGGGCTATCCATCACTTCTCAAATCTTGTTCAAAGAAAACACTTTCTATTATGTAAACTCCAACAAAACAATGTATTTAAGTTCACCTTCATCTTTTCTAACAACCCATTACTTGTAGCGAACATTCCATTTCATTATCTTCATACGTTTGGAACACAAGATGCACACAAAAAGTTATAGAATAGAAAACACACGGGGTTGTCCCTCACTTCTCAAGTCTCATTCAATGACAACACTTTCTGGTATGTAGACTCTAACAAAATAGGTATTTAAGTTCACCTTCATATTTTATAACAACCCTTACTTGTAGAAAACATTCAATTTCAATATCATTATACAGTTGAAAGACAAGATTCACAAAAAAAATTGCAGCATGGAAAAGATAGAGGGTTGTCCCACACTTCTCAAATCTTGTTCAAAGAAAACACTTTCTGTTATGTAGATTATTACAAAGTAGTATATTCAAGTTCACCTTCATATTTTATAACAACCCTTACTTGCAGCAAACATTCCATTTCAATATCCTTATATGTTTGTGATGCAAGCAAGGTGGTGATGAATCAAACAAACTCAAGGTAATTAGGTCCAAACAAGAAACCAGCCCTTTCAATCCCATTCATTCAACTTATCACCCACTCACCCCTAGATGCTTGTAGCCCTCCTAAACTTATTTTTTATCAATATCTTTTAGAGAAGATTGTACAGAGCCTAACCAAACATCAACTAAGACTCACTTTAGGGCCTAACACAACATGCCAAAAGAATTCAAGAGGTTACTTTGTAACAATATGGAGAAATAATTGACTACCTCTAGTTTTATGCTACCAATTAGCCCTCTTTTCCAAAGAAGGTACTTCCAAAAAAATTAGTTATTCTGAAAAATCAATTAACAGACCTTAATTGAGTTACAAAACATCAAATTCCACCTTTATTCTTCATAGTCATGGCCTCTAAAATAGTGATCCACAGAACCCTCCATTTGCATACAAAAGACTAGGGTTTATTGAAAATACTATCTTTTGGGATTACCTAATCCAACCAATACCACCAACAGTGCAAAAATGGTCTACACAAACTCAATTAACCCTTACATAGTTAGCTCCTTCAACATTTTATCAAAACCCTATTTCTACACCCCATTTTCACTTGGAAAACTCACTGGTCTTCCCTAGGGCATCACCCAAATCCAAACAACTCACTTTCTCTACCCATAAAACCATAAGAACATCTAATTCCTAATGTAAGGGACCTATTGCATGAGTTATAGTAACCACAGTTAGTGGAATGGGTCAATTTAACATTTTAAGTGACTATCAACCCTTAATACAAAGTTATCAAGGCTGTCTTAGGAAAATGAAGAAATCTTCCACTAAATGCAATAACAGATTCTCAAAACTTACTCAAATAAAAGTTAATCGTTGCCTATACAGAAAATCAATGAAGTCAAAGAAATTAATCTTTGTAGAGGATCATACAGTTCCAAAAAAGTGCAAAATAAAAGAGAAATTATAGGAAATAAAGTTGTTACTGATTTGAAACTTCAATATAATCTTGATCATTGCTTGCTGGAGCCTTGGAGGCTTTTTATAGCTATTACATTTAAATTAAATAAACCTTATTTAATGCAAGAATACCTTTAATACCTATACTTAACAAATTGACCTCCTAGAGTGAACTTTATTCACTTGGTGCTCCTACACTAGTTTGGACGAGAAGATGAACAAAAAGTAGTTGCAGCATCGAAAACACATGGGGTTGTCCATCACTTCTCAAAGTTTGTTCAAAGACAAATTTTGTTCTTATGCAGACTCTAACAAAATAGTGTATTTAAGTTCACTTTCATATTTTATAACAACTCTTACTTGCAGCAAACATTCTATTTCAATATCGATATACATTTAGAAGACAAGATGCACAAAAACAAGTTGTAGCATAGAAAAGAAACAGGGTTGTCCCTCACTTCTCAATTATTGTTCAAAGACAACACTTTTTGTTATGGAGACGGTAACAAAAATGTGTATTCAAGTTCATCTTCATATTTTATAACAAGGGTATCGGTATGTGTAGGATCATCACAGAAAAAACAGGCCCATAAATGGCAAAAACTTCAGAAAAATCAAAGTTAGGTAACTTGACGTGAAAATTTGAATAAGTTATCTATATTATTTCAAAAATATGTAAGAATAGAATCTGTAACAAATTAAATGTAGTTTCTAAGCAACTAGGTTTTTTTTTTTTTAAAATCTATTTGGTGAAAATTTAAAATTTCAATGCAATAGTACTTAAATTTTAGGGAAAAAATAAGAAGTAGGTGTCTTTCTGACCACCCTAACCACAATAAAATAATAATATTTTTTTATAATATTTTAGGCATAAGTAGATGACTCATGTCGAATGTGATGCATATCTTTTGCAAGGATTTTTCATGTAAATAATTAATTATGAATTTTTATTACAATTTTTAAAAATATAAAACTCAGATGTCCTAACCACCTTAACTTTATTATGCGAGGAATAAGCCTACAAGTAGCAGCCTCTATAAGAGGCCAGTATAAGTAATAGTCTTAAGAAAAAGAAATGGAGCGAATAACTGGTCTTAGGAAAAAAATTAGTTTGTATTCGCACGTGGTACCACCACCAAACGCCGATTGTGAATTGATTATGAGGTCTCCGAAAGAACCCGAGCCCCACCACTATTTTCCCTTTGCAAACATGTTCATTAATGGCGGTTAAAGGAGTTTAGGTTTTGCATGGACAGACTGGTGGTCCTGAGGAGACAAACATGACAGATAGTTTTCATAGAGAAGCATGACAGATAGAAGAAATCGAAAGCAAAAAATCAAGGACGTTGAAGAGAAAGTATTTCCTTATGATTTTTTCTTGCTAATTTTGATTAAGGAAATACCAGACAAGAATGGAGTACTGCGCCTTAATTTTAAAATTTTCACTTACCAGAAAACCATTAAAGACGTATAAAACAGCAAAGGGAAATAATAATGCTTTTTATTATGATACCGTGCCAAATATATGAAAGTTTAAAAAGTTGTGTAGTACCAGTACATCAATTTAATTATGTATGAGATCTTCTTTATACAAACATTTTTAAAATATATATTTTACAAAATTTTCATTTATATCAATTTATGAATCAAGAGTGTGAATATCAAACATGTTCTATTGTAGTTCGACGATATACTGGTGAATTTGATAGGTTTTGAGAAGTGAAAGATAAATATTTTAAAACCTTTAACAAATAAGTCTATTGATGGAAATATACAAGACACTAATGGATTACATACGTTGATTGACAAGTACTTGGTAGACATTGGCGAGTTTGAAAATGGTTGACGTCGTATGTTAATAAACATGAAAAATTGATTTTTCAGGGTAATACAAGTTAAAAAAATTGTATAATTATAATGGTAAAATTAGTATATTAATGTTAATTTAGATTTGTATTTATTTTGAGATAATGTTTTAAAATATGTATTTTGTGTTTTTCTATTTATTTATACATATATGTATTTTCATGCACTTAGCTCTAACTTATCTATAAATGCACACATTTCTATACATTTATTTTATTTCTATACCTATCCATACACAAAGCTTATGGTGGAAAAGAAGCCATGACCACATAACAATATGAAAGTTGCAATGCCCAACAAAATATGGGGCAAGGAAGAAACACCAAGCCAAGTAGGTTACAAAGGCTTATAGATAAAAAATGAAGTGAAATATACAAAAGTACATTTCTCAAATGTATAGGCAATCGTATGATTTTAGAGTGCAATTCTTAGTTTATTTGCATATATTTTTATAGTTAAAATTTCAAACATTTATCCTATAATGTGAACCATTATATATGACCAATATTTAAATTTTATATATTCTAAGAAATTTATATAAACACATAATAGAGGGATTGGTTGCAACACAATCTCAGTATAAACATGGATATCCTAACTCAACAACATATTTATCTCAAAACTTCACTAAAATGTATTCATTAAACCCTAAAAATAATTCAAGATCTAAGCTCAATGAAGATCAACTTGGGATTAAGGGTTATAATTAGAGTTAGAGTTATAATTATAGCTAAGTTTAGAATTAGGGTTATAATTAGGCTTAGGATTATAGTGAGGGCTAGGGTCATAGTTAGAGTTAGGGTTGCCATTATAATTATGGTTAATATTAGACTTACATTACAAATAGGTGGTTAGGGTTAGAATTAGAAGCAACTTTAATCCTAATTCAAACCTAATCCTTAATTTAATAAACCCTAATCCTAACCATAACCAAGATAATCTTAATTGAACCCTAACCCTAACTTTAATGCTAACCCTAACACTAATCCTAACACTAACCTTAACACTAACCCTAACGTATTATTAATCCATAACATATTATTAACCCTTAAGATATTAATAATAAGCCTAATTGAACCCTAACACTATCCCTAATGCTAAACCTAACACTAACCCTAAACCTAGCCCTAACCCTAACCGTAACCCTAACCTTGATCCTAAACCCAATTTTTACCCTAAATAAATGCTAACCCAATCCCTAATTGAACCCTAACCTTTACTCCAATTAAGCCCTAATCATAACCTTAACCAAAATATACCTTATTGAACCCTATACCTAGCCCTAATACTAACCCTAACATTAACATTAACAAAAACTCTAACCCTATTTGAATCCTAATAAAACCTTAGAGCTCAAAATTAGCATTATTGTTCAATTAGGTTTAGGGTTAGGGTTAAGCTTAGGGTAGAGTTAGATTACATTTAGGGTTATGGTTAGCTTTAAGGCTCAGATTACAATTTTGGGTTTACTATTTGGCTTCAATTTGGGGTTACAGTTAGGGTTAAGCTATGGTGCAATTTAAGGTCAGGGTTAGGGTTAGATGAGGGTTAGGATTGCGGTTTAGTGTTTACAATAAGGGTTATATTTATAATTAGGTTTTAGGGTTAGAGTTATAGTTAGGGGTTGTTTATAGATTTTTCTTACGATTGGGGTTGGGATTAGGCTTTAGGGTCAGGAATAGGGTTGGGGTTAGGGTTAGGGTTAGAGATAAAGTTATTAGAGTGAATGTATCTAACCCTATTCTCAACTTTAAAATCATAAGCACAACTCACACACTGATCTTACCCATAACCCTAACCATAAACCTATTCCTAATTCTTATGTAAATACTAAACCCTAAAAATAATAAATTTAAACTAGCCTTAAAAAAGAAAAATTAAACTATTTCTAACCCTAACCCTAACCATAACCATAACCATAAACCTATCCCTAGCCCTAACCCTAACAATAATTTCTAAATCATAATCCTTAACCTAACCTTATCCCTAAGCCTAACCATAACCATAACACTAACTGTAATTATAAACCTATCCTTGAACCATAAACCATAATTGTAACCCTAACATTGCCCTAACCCTAACCCTAACCAAGAACTGTAACCTTAAACCTAACCTTGATTGAAACAAAATTGAGCCTTAACCTTAACCCTAATTGAACCCTAACCCTAACCTCAATGCTAACCCTAATACTAACCCTAACACTAACCTTAACACTAACCCTAACATATTCTTAAGTCGTAACATATTAGTAAGCCTTAACATATTATTTATAAGCCTAATTGAATCCTAACCCTAACATTAACCCTAACAGTAACCCTAATGCTAAACCTCACTAATTCTAACCATAATCCTAACCCTAACCTTAATCTTAAACCCAATTTTTACCCTAAATGAACCCCAACCCTATCCATAATTAATCCCTAACCCTTACTCTAATTAAACCCTAATAATAACCTTAACCAAAATCAATCTAATTGAACCCTAAACCCAACCCTAACACTAACCTTAACACTATTTTAATCCTAATTTAACCTTACAATTTAGAGATAACATTAAAATTCAATTAGGATTAGGATTATAGTTAAGCTTAGGGTAGAATTAGGTTACAAATAGGGTTATGGTTAGGATTATAGTTTTTTGTTTACTATTTGGCTTCAATTTAGGGTTACAATTAGGGTCAAGGCTATGATGCAAGTTAAGGTTAGGGTTAGCATTAGGGTTAGGATTAGATTAGGCTTGGGAATATGGTTTATGGTTTAGGGTTAGGGTTAGGGTTAGAATTAGGTTTTAAGGCTATGGTTATGGCTAGGGTTGTTTTTGGATTTGGCTTATCATTGGAGTTGGGGTTAGGGTTAGTGCTAAAGTTAGTGTTAGGGTTAGGGTTATTAAAGTGAATGATGGTACATAATAAAAGTTAACTATTTGAATTGAATAATATGAGTGTTTAGGTTAGGTTTATAGTTATGACAATTAGGGTTTGACTTAAAGGCTTACAATTATGGCTTATGGTTAGGATTAGGTTTAGGTTTATGTTTAAGGTTAAGGTTAGGATTATAATTATACTTTGTGGTCTATAGATTAGGGTTACATTTACTTTCACAATTGGGATTTTGGTTAGGTTTAGGTTTAGGGTTATGGTAAGGGTTTACTATTAGTATTAGGGTTAGGATTAGACAATGAGTTGGGATTAGGGGTAGGCTATCCCTAACCCTAACCTTATACATAACTCTAACCACAACCCTAAACCTAAACCTAATCGTAACCCCAACCATAAAACAACTTATTCCTAATCTGTGAACCATAAAAATTAACCCTAAACCATAAACCATAAACCGTAACAATAAACTATAAACCTTAAACCCTAACCCTAACCTTAAACCACACTGTAACCTTAACCCTAACTATAACACCCTAACCCTAACCTTAACTCTAACCTTAATCCTAGACCTAATTTTTACCCTAAATGAACCCTAACCCTAACCCTAACCCTTACTCTAGTTAAACTCTAATCATAAACTTAACCAAAAAAAGCCTAATTGAACCCTAAACCCAACCCTAACACTAAACTTAACATTAACTATAATCCTATTTGAATCCTAATTAAACCCTACAGTTCAGAGTTAGCATTAGAGTTAAATTAGGGTTAGGGATCTTATAGTTAATCTTCGGGTAGAGGTAGGTTACATATAGGGCTATGGTTAGGTTTAAGGTTAGGATTTTGATTTATTTTTTGGCTTCAATTTAGGGCTACAATTAGGGTCAAGGTTATGATAAAGGTTAAGGTTAGGGTTAGATTAGCATTAGGATTATGGTTTATAGTGTAGGGTTAGGGTTAGATTTAGAACTAGGTTTTAGGGTTATGGTTATGGTTAGAATCATTTTTAGATTTTGCTTATGGTTGGGATTGGGGTTAGGGTTAGTGTCAAGGTTAGTGTTAGGGATAGGGTTATTAAAGTGAATGTAGGTAATTAATGAAATAAATATTTGAATTGAATAATAAGAGTGTTTAGGCCAGGTTTATAGTTATGACAATTAGGATTTTTCTGAAAGGCTTACAATTATGGCTTATATTGTTAGGATTAGGTTTAGGTTTATGCTTAAGGTTACGGTTAGGGTTAAATTATAATTTTTGGTTTACACATTAGGGTTACATTTACTTTTATGATTGGGATTCTGGTTAGGTTTAGGTTTAGCGTTAGGTTTAAATTTAGGGTTTACTATTAGTGTGAGGGTTAGGGTTATAGAATGAGTTTGGATTAGGGGCAGGCTATCCCTAACCCTAACCCTAACCTTAAACATAACTCTAACCTTAACCCCAACCATATAACCTAAATCCAAAAACAACCCCTAATCCTAACTAGGGAAGTTAAGTTTAAATCTAAACCTAACCCTAAACCATAAACCATAATATAATAACCCTAATCCTAACTCATAGTATATCCCTAACCTTAACCCTAGCCCTAACCCTAACCCTAACACTAACAGTAAACCACAAACTTAAACCTAACCCTAAATTTTAACCCTAATTGTAACCCTTAATTTTAACCCTAATTATATTAATTTATTCAATGTATAACACTAAACCTTAACACTAAACCTTAATGCTAACTATAAGCCTAATCATAAGTATAAACCCTAACCCTCACCATAATCATAATCATAAACCAAATCCTAACCCTAATGCTAATCTTAACCTTAACCCTAACCCTAACCCAAACCACAGCCCTCACTAAATATAAATCCTTATCCTACCCCTAATTATAATTCCAATCCAAACCCTAATAGTAATTCCAACCCTACCCTCAACACTAACCAAAGCCTTATTCCTAACCTAAAACCTATTATAATTATAATCCAAACCCTTACCCTAACCATAATTCTACCCCTAACCTTAACATTATTCTCACACTAACTATGACCATAAACCCAACCTTAACACTAAACATAAACCCTAATCATAATAATAAATCTAAACCATACCCTAACCCTAATGCTAACCCTAACCATGATATAAACCCTAATCCTAAATGCTAACTCTAATCATTAACCTAAATATATTAATTTATTCAAAGTGTTATGCATGCCAGGAGTGCTAGTAGCTTATCTATCTTAATATATTAATCTATATATTATATGCCAAGAGATTTCATTTTCGAGGCGTATTTTTTTTGCTTTTTCTCTTCTTTTTTTAATTTAGAAAATACGCCTCGAAAATGAAATCTCTCGACGTATAATATATAGATTAATATATTAAGATAGATAAGCTAGTTTAAATTTAAATGATAATAATAATTATCTATAAAGTTATTAATATTTGTGTTAATTATTATAGTTATTATTATATTGCACTAATCTACAAACATTTGTGCTAATATAAATTTTATTTTAAAATGTTAGTTAAATGTTATAATAATATATTAACCGTGTTTGTGTTAATTATTATGGTTATTATCTAACCTAATACTCAATTTGTGCTAAATGAGTATTAGGTTAAATAAAGTTATAGATATTATTTTTTATGTGTTAGTGAAATACAATAAAATAGAAAATTTGTAAATAATAACATGTTAATTTTATTTTTATTAATATATATAAAATAAAGTTATTATTTTAATTTTACTAATACAAGAAGATTTCATTATGTTAATTTTATTTGTATTAGATATATGTTGCATTTAAATAAATTAAACAAAGTTTTATTTATGTAAAATATGATGTGTGTGGCATGTTTACTTGTGTGATTTATTGTTTATCTACGTGTAATTTAATATTTGCATCAAAGTGATCATTGAGGAAGTAGGTGTTAGTGTTGAATAAGTCAAAGTGGTAACTTTTTTATTGGTAATATTGATAGAACAAGAAGATATTCTAAAGATCTTTCTTGAAGCTACTTGTCAATTGGAATTATCTTCCACTATTGTTAAAAAAAATCACTTTGACTTAGTCACCCAAAACCTACTACCCAAATGGTCACTGCTATGCACAAATATAAAATTACACATAGGTAAAAATTAAATTACACATAGGCAAACATGCCACACACATCATATCTCAATTTTACTAATGATTTTTGGGATGCACTAATATCTTTAGATAATATTGTTATTATTTTAATTTTATCCCAATTGTTATGTAAAATATAGATTATTAAAAATGTATAACTTCAGAGTTATACATCTAAAAACCTATAGATGATAATTATTAATTTATTTGTATTAAATATATAAATATTTTAAAATAATATTATTATTATTATTATATTTATTATATCTTATAATTTATATCAGAAATTATTAAATACAAATATAAAATTATTATAATTAATAAATAATAAATATAGTAAATATATATGCATGTCTATACATTATATATCTTAATTTTAATATTTATGGAGTTATTAAATGAAATTATTTCATCTAAATGATAATAAATTATATTGTTTTAATAACTTATGTTTTATATTTAAATAATCTATAATTTTTTTAAAAGAATCACCTTTAATATAAATTTAAATACATTTTAGTTATTTAAATCTAAAGAACTAATTTAATGGCATCACTTTATCTTACATAACATATAAGATATATATAGATAAAAATTTAAAATAACATCTATTTTAATAATTTTTTATTGAATAATAAATATATAGATAAAGTAAAGTTCAAAATAAATTAAGTTTAAATAAATTATATAAATAAATTTAAAAATATATTTAAATAAATTATATAAAAAAATCAAATAAATTATTTAAATAAATTAAAATAAATTATTAAATAAGTTAGAATAAATTAACTCGCTTCAAATTTCCTGACATTACTTTTTCGTGTACAACCTCCATTAAATTCTTCACCTCATGTACGAAACTGTCAATTTGCATGATGGATGGGCATCCAGCGGCACATCCATGCCCTGGTGCATTCTGGGGCTGGATAGCCGCTGCCGTACCACATGAGCATCCTAATACTTATTACGTAAGGTGACGTTCATACACAAAATTTACCAAAAGTTACTGAAATAAATATTCTGAAAACACCTCTTATTTATCAATGATAGTTTTTTTTTTAAGATATACCTGAAAGAGGCATTCTGATACACATTACATTGCTTGATGCTCATACAAAGTATATTTAATAAATCTAAAATAACTCTTATTTGTCAATAACATTTTAAAAAGTTATGTTTTGACACAAAATTATGACGAATGTGATTGCAATAGACATTTTAAATTACAAAATATGTCTTATTTATCAATAATATTTTCTGAAAGGACAATGCCATTTAAGCTATTTGTGTTTAATTGTGTAATTTGACATTTATGAAGGTCTCTTTATTAAAAGTACAGAATTTTATATAAATTTTCAATTTAAATAATTGATTTTTTAAATTAATAATTTTTTAATAATTTAATAATTTGTTTTTAAGTGTATTTTTTTATATTTAATTAATATAATTATATAATTTTGAGATATCATTTTTGAAATTTATTGTTTTTTTTTTTGTCTTTTATCTTTTGTAGTGATTTGCATTGTTAGGATTTGATCTCCTAGTCTTTCTTGATTTTTTTTTTTTGTTACTATAAGATGATATTTCTAAGATCAAAAAACTTGATTATTCTTGGAATTCATTTAAGGTTGAAAGTTGTAATGGTTCTTTATTTTTTTGTAATGGGATTTTGTTTTCTTGTAACAATCCCTCTCTTGCAAAACAAATTAGAAAGGAATTTAAGGCATATGAATTTATTTATTGATAGTGATATTTACATCACATATAATTTCTATTTTTTTTTGTAGTGTAGTAAGCATAACTTTACATTAATATTTACACACTCGTTTAAAGAAAAAAATATTATCTACTTAATTTTTTTAAGATAGATGTAGGACATAAACATATTTTAAAATATGAGATGGTTATACAAATGTAGATAAATTTAATATAGAGGTCCTTATATGATTTCTTTTATAAAGATGAGAAGTTATTCCTGTTTATAAATAAAATTCCCTATTTTCAACTAGAGAATATCATTCAAACATATAAACAAGGAGCTTTGAACTTGGTTAATAAGAATTTATACTCCTTATTTGAAGTCAATTATGTAACTTACATAGTTCCACTTGCACACACTTCATGACATTTTCTAGGTGGTACCCATTATATATATTTTACAAAAGCTAAGTGGCTTTGGGGGGAAATCCATGTTTAAGTACACTTGAGTAAAAGTAGTAATATGATGGGTGACCTCTTGGGAAGTATTGATGCTTCACTCTTGTAAGCATAATTTAGATGCAATTAGTGGTAAATAGGCCATTCATGCTCATGAAGGATAGGATTCAAAGTGTATTTAATTGCGATTAAACATATATGCAATGAGTTTTAAGTAAACCATTCATGTTTATGAAATATGGGTAAATGGATTTAACTAAAATGTTACCAATTGAATCCTAATGAAAACCCACTAGGAATAGACCTACTAGTAGATTAGGGAATTATACCAATGAACATGCATCCCCATAGAAATAAGGACCTACATTATTCTTAATGACCAACAAAAATAACCTCAAACTTTGCACGAGTTTCTTGAATTTTTGTAATGTGTTGGGTAGTACAAAAATATGTTTGAAAACTTCATGAGAAATGTTAAAACCTTGAAATATCATCTATCCAGCAAAGAGGACACATATTGGACATTGGCTCATTAAAGATCCTTCTTAATGTTGAGAGAAAATATAATGAGACATTTTATTAGAGAGAAATATAAGAACAAGAAGAGTTCAATTTAGCTAACAATACTTTCAAATAGTAAAATAGAATAAGGATTAGACCATACCTAGTTAAACAAAGCTTGGGAAATGGTGCTTCTCATTTGCGCATAATGGAGAGAAAATAATTTGGTGAAACTACTGATACATTCAACCTCAAAATTAATAAATGTAAACAAAAACAAACATTTCATTTACATGAAAATTTTATCCTATCCACCTCTCATGAGCATGAATGGTCCACTTGACACTCATTGGATATATATGATCTTCATAATGGTGAAGCATAGTGACTTACTAGGAGGTCATCCATCTTGATACTACTTTAACTCAAGCACATTTACTCATGGAATTTTCCCTATGATTAATACCACTTATCTTGCTACCTCATTTGTAAAACCTTCAACAAGTGTTGTGTTACATAAAAAATTCTTAAAGAGCCTCTATTACTCATCTAATGAAAAGTAGGAGATATTTTTATAATGTATCTAATTATGATATTTAATCACGATTTAAAATTGTGTAATTTTTTAGTCAAATAAATATTTACCCATATTTGTAGTGGTAGCCATCTCTTAAGAGCATGAAATGTTCACATAAAACTCATTGCATCTAGGCGATTCTTGCAAGGGTGATACATCAAATCTCCCAAGGAGGTCACCTATCCTAGTACTACTCTAGCTCAAGTGTACTTAACAATGAACTTTCCCCCAAGAACACTTAGGAATAAAACCTTTGTTATATAGCCCCTTTATCCATCCATTCAAAAATATTTCTTATTGATCTTGTTTACCTTATCGAATAAAAAATAGGAGGTAAGAGTTATTTTCATATTATATCAAATGGAGTAGCAAGTTGAGTGGTCTTGATCTTTGGGAGAAACTCCGTGGTTAGCTATGCTTAATTCAAATTAGTAATAAGATGTGCGATGTCTTGATAAGTCTTGATACTTTACCCTTCTAAACACAATAATATATTGTGATTAAATAATGTGTTCAATAGTGGCAACATGAAGTCTTACATCATAAATATGTACATGAAACCCCTTAACTCAAAACTAATAGCCATTTATAGATCAAATAATTAATATTTAATAACATTGAGAGAAATTCTATAATGACTAGACATGAAGCATCACATCATGATTGTGTATAGAAAACTAAAATACGATCAACATATATTAAGAATAGTATAACCAGTAAAATAATCTTAAATGCAACCATGTATAAATACCAAAAAAATAAAAAATAAATAAAATAATTCTAAAGTAAAATAAAGTAGCTCTTATATACATGAAATTAACATAAATTTAGGATATATATCATATAAATAAATTTAAATTTAAAAGGTAGCATATAAATATAAAAAAATATTATATTTTCAAAATAAATTAAAAAAAATAATGAAATAATGAATGGTGATTTTTAAAAAGAAAAATTAATTTTTTTCTATAAAATAAAATTTCTTTAAATAAAAAATATAGAAATAATAGAATTAAATAATTATTATATAAAATTAAAATTTATATAAAATCATCTTAAAGTAAAATAATTTAAAAATTTAAGTTTTTGGTAAAATTTTATAAGATTGTCATTTTTTTTTGTTGCAAATGTTGTAGAGGATAGTACACATGCATTCATCTATTTTAATAGAAAATAGTGCCTTCCCATTGCATTTTGGTAACACAAGTTAGGGGAGAGGGGCCAAGAGTCATGTGAGCTAATTTTGTGAGCATGTAGTGGTTACATGGTGTAGGACTTGAAAAAATTGTTAAGTGTAAAATGACGTTTTGTCTATGTACAAATAAGATTTGGAGATGCAACTCATCATGCAACTTACCACATAAACACATGAGTGAGAAGTGTCTTTAAAATTATTTTTAAAGATTCAACCACAACTTAATAATGAAATCCTCAATAGTTGAACAAAAATATATCATTTTTTGTTAGAAATAATATCATATTATTGTTTAAAATATAACTTATATGCAACCTGAAGAATCTCAAAACCTTTTGGTAACCATAAATCTTATTATTTCAAATTTTTATATCCAAAACAAATGATCCAATAGTTAAAAGTAAAATACTACTTATTGTTATAAAAACAACACATTATTATTTAAAATACAACTTATATTCAACTTTAAGTTATCATAAAACGTTTTGAAAACCCTTCACATTTTATAATAAAATACAAAATATTTATTGTGCTCACCTTTTATATTGAACAAAACAAGAGTACAAAGAATACTAACTAGTAGCTGAAGGGGAATAAAAATTACAATGAGCCAACATATGACCAAGCCTAAAAAAACAAGAGACTAATACTTGAACTGAAACACTTTACATAGATTTATATTGCAGTTATTTTGAAACTGATTAAGATGATCTGAATTTGAAAAATATTATTTTTCACTATTACAATAATACTTGTTTAAATAAACACTTTATTTTATAAATAACATGACTTTAATAAAATATCATATAACCATATACATCAACAAAATCCTGCGGGCCATTAGTCCCAGGTTCCAATGGCAATTATATAGTACTTTCAAAAACTTTGCGACTAACTTCCTGTTGAGAGTTCATAATCCCATACTCTACTACAATAACTTAAAATAAAATATATTCTACAGTGACAAAATATGTTGGCTAGTGATGTTCTGCGTGGTGTCCTTGATGGGGCTTAGGTTTAGTAGGTTGGACAAATCTGCGGCCCTTAACTGCTCTCTCCATCACAGTTACACTTCTCTGCATAAAAAATATAAAACATTAAAAGGGGGTCTCTTTATTTCTGTAAGGGAAGTGCTTTGACAACCTATAAATTAGGTTTTTCACTTCTAACGGCCTGCACATAATTGCCATAACAACAAATACACATCACAGAGAACAATACAGCTATTTCTGCAGTAAACGAAAACAAAATCACTCAAAGAATATCTATATATACTATTCCTATTTTAGTTACTTGTTTGTTGAACCGCATAGATTGGCCAGCCCACAGTTTTTCTCCCTCTACGACAATAAGACCTCTACCCATCAGAGTAAAACATTCCAGCTTATTAAATTGCAACCGTTTATTGTTATCCTTCCTGCTTTCTGGATTTTGGGCTTCAGTCATCATCCCATCTACCTACAAATGCAAATAAATCATTTGGTTCATAAACATACACAAAAAATAAAATCAGTTACTGCAAGTAATACTGCTACTAAAAGATCTTTAAAAATGAAACCAGATTGACAGGGCCCTTTGAACTGCAAACTGTTTTTTTCACATGGATAAACAAGAATATATTTTGAAAAGACATGTCTGGAAGAGACCAAGAGCTCTTTGGGTTTAATTTTGTAGTTCGATTTTTATGAAGGTTTCATTAGAATAGAAGGTATACAAATTTTAAAGATTTTTTCAAATTTATTTAAAAGTTTATAAGGTCGGTGGAATCTTAACAAAGTAAGTCGTTACAGAAGATAATAGACAAAAAGTAAGAGAAACAATAAATTTCTGAAGAACAATTCGCTGAACATATTGGTTGATGTGAGAACGATCAAAAGTATAATGTGAACACCACCAGCGACCACCTTTGGACGGTTGTGATGCAACGTTGGTGAA
This sequence comes from Sequoia sempervirens, assembly GCA_007258455.2. Taxonomy (NCBI): domain Eukaryota; kingdom Viridiplantae; phylum Streptophyta; class Pinopsida; order Cupressales; family Cupressaceae; genus Sequoia; species Sequoia sempervirens. The sequence continues at coordinate 23,687 of VDFB02377839.1, forward strand.
TTTTTGTACATTGTAAACAAGTGAATATTTAATATCGGTGGCGGTCACCTAACTGGGCGCATCATCCAGACATGGAGAATTCTTTAAAGATGTTAAGTGAGCGCCACTGTGATTAACGCTGCCTCTTGTCTCCAGACGGATTAAATTTTAATAGAAAGAATCTATCTTTGATATCAGGAATGAACGCCTGGCAGTAATTTGGTTCTAGAACTCATACATCTGCTCAGGAGAGCATCTAACATAAATATAACTAGCAATCGCACCTTGGTGTGCAATAGGTACGCGGAAGAGGTGTGGAACATCCATGAGGTCAATTGGTAGATATTTTTAAAATGATATTGTTTATATTTTTTTTTATTATTATTATATTATTTATTTTATTTTGTATTAAATAAGAATATAATAATTAGCAGTCGCGTGCACAGCATGCAACACTCAGTCGATAGCGGTCCACCGTAAATGGATAGAAGGGGGAATTTTTTTTGGAATGGAATGTGAAATATAAAAAGCCAAAAATATTTGCAATTGTTTGATTGAGTCGAGAAACGAAAAGCATGTTAATAAGTCAATAGAAAGTAACTGAGGTTAGTTCATATCTAGTTACAATAATTATTAAAAATTGATTTTAATTAATAATGTTAGGAATATAGTAAATTAATTATCAACAAATACATTTTTTTAATAAATTTATTCTTAAAAAATGATAACCGAAAAAATTAAATGAAATATAAATTTTTATATTTATTAACCCTAGATGCACATGTATATTTGATCTTTTTTGTCTAAGTTATCCAATCAATTAATTCATTATTTTTTAATTATGTAAAGATACATATGCATACAAATACATGGAAGAGTTGAAATTATGGACTATATAATATTTATGAAAAGTATGGAACATTAAAGGATTGTCATTTTTAAAAGATTTATTATCCATGCGTTTAATTACTAATATTCCATAAAAAAATATTGTCAATAACTTAAAGTATCACATATTTTTGAAGAAAGAAAGATGTTTAATATTCAATACTTTTAATAATTACTATTTAGTCCATAATTTTGTAAATTAAAGTTTTAGTATGCATGTGGTTTTTGGGTTAGTAGTAGTAAAATAAAATGGAGACAAGTATAAAGGATTCAAAAGCAGTCAATTACAAGTAAATTTAAAATAAAAATATCAATTTTTAATGAATTACTTCATAGTGCAATTGAAGACTCAGTCACACCATCTTTGATCAAAAAAAAATAAATAGACCTCATGAAAAGAAGAATGTGATGGCACAATACACATTTTTTTGCATTGTTAGAATAAATGAATAAAAGATATGCCTTGTTTTGAGGTGACATGACGAAAGTCTCAAGTGCTTCCCTACCACTTGTTATGACATGAGAAACATGTTATTATAAACTATGTTTGTGGAAGAGAAGTGTATATAAGGATTTGTGTACACATGTATCTATTTAAGAAGAAATATATGGCGTTAAAAGCCAAAGCACAAAACCCACACTCATTATCCACCCTACCATATATGTATGTTATCAAACATAAGATAATTGGCCCTTTGAAAACCCTAACTCCTTGGAAAGAAATCATCATTGTCATCTCATGTCTTGTTGGAATCTCTTGCTTTCTTCTATCTCTTTCTTTTTGCGCTAGCATGGTACCATGATAGTTATTCATCATCATTATCATTGCATCCATCCTGCATCCATAAACCATCAGCATATTACACATTGCATATCATACCATAAAAACATGTACTGCATTTCCATACATATAGATTGGTTATTCTAGGAATTACATAAATCATACATAAGCGTCCATCATCTATAAACATGAAAAGCACTTATCACATAAACATCATAAGACATTTGCATCATCATATCATAAATTATCATACCATCATTTGCATCACCCCATAACACATATAAGCATCCATTACGCTTTCGCATACTCTTCATATAGAAAAATAATCCATTTGCATAACGTAATCACCATATCATTTCATAAAACATCATCATCATAGCATCACATCATTACCATAACATCATAAACGCATATCATACATGAGGAAATTACACACATATAGATCTGTTAGTCTAAGCATAATGCATATCATAACATTTTGCATACATCTTGAAAAGTGCATTAGAAAAAAATACTAAAAACAAAATGCATCCATAAACCATTTACACCACCATATAGAATCATTACATAAGCATATAGAAAGTAAGGACATCCATAAATACATCACATATCATATCAAATCAAAATCATCATCTCATATATATCATCAAAATATGTACACTATCATGGTACAAAAGAATTGGATCAAGTATCAGATATATAAGTACAATCGGCCCATGGGGCTATAAAGAAAAATCCCAAAGGGTGCAAAAAGAATCTTGTCTCTGATCAAAATGAAGGCCTAGCCCTGTTGGCTAATCCCTCACCACTTTCTCTATCCTCGTGGCCCTCTGTAGGTCTATGGCTAGTCCTATGTGAAAAATCAGGAACTCGTCCTGCTCTCGACATGGCTTGATGGTAGTGTATCCTATAATAATCAGCCTTTTGAACAACCTCCTTGTATGACCGAAGCAATACTGTGCTCCGGGAGGAAGAGGCAGCCATACTCTCTAACTGCTACCGGTGACTCATCTTAGTCACTGCCTGTAACTCTACGGCCTACCTCTGCTGAATGACCTGGTCCCACTCTACTTTGGCCTGATCCCTCTCAGCCGTTAATACCTATATCTAGGCCCGCAACTATAAAATCTTCCCGTCTCTCAGATCTGGCTCTAGGGGAGGCTAGGAATGAGGCTAATCCTCACCTCTATCTTTGGGTGGTGTCGCAACTCGATCTTGATGCCCATCTTGTCTATTATGTTGCCCATGGTCTTGATCCTATATCAGGACATCTTGGTGGAGTTGATCCTACTGATCCCTGACTGGCTAATTTAGTGTTGGTCCTCTGCCACCCTGGTCCTGATCCCTATCTCCCCAACCTCGTCCTACTCCCCGACTCTTGCTCTTTGTCAAGCAGATGGTCTACTAGGAACTATCAATCTTAGGGGTGGCCTAAACTAGTCTCGGTATGCTTGTGTGGTCCCAAGATCTTCCTGACCCTAGTCATATGGCCACAGCTTGGCCACCAGTTGCATAGAGCTCTGAACTGCCTTGTGGGAAGTAATATACCATCCCCAAGAGCTCTGCATCGCCGTCCTAAAAAAAATAGCCACGTACTGATTGTCGGGCCTATCCTACGGCTCCAAAAACTATCTCTAGACCCGACCAAGTAAATACATCTCCATCATAGTGTTCTCTCATCCCTACATCAAGTAGTCCTGGTGAGCAAAGAATAAGTGTTGCATATCATCAAACCAGGCTGGCTATCCAAGGTAGGGTCACCATGTGAACACTCACATATCTTCAAGGACCCTCCTCTAGTGAGGAATCTTGTGTTGTCCTATATGAGTGAAGGAAAGACCCCCTCTGTACTACCAGACCACTGGATCATCTGGCTCTATGGGAACTGGAACAACTCAAGGATGAAGCACGGGGATGTGCTCCCATGCTCAGATATGCAAGAGTGTGATTCTTGCTCTGAGTGCTTTGCCATCCAAGTAGGCAAAATCATGCAGATCCCTGTAAAGTGAGGCTAGAAAAACTGGGCCCCATGTAAAAAGTGTTAGTCGTTGCCGGACCATGCACTCCCAGCAAATCCCCCATCTAGGACTGAAATATTGGCCTTGTCAATCTGGTGCGACAAGACCCGATATGATGGCTACAATCACTAAACGGTACTGTGAGGCAAGAGAACTGTGGTGCTCCAGCTTGATCTACCCCTTGTAAAATACAATATGATCAGTCTCCAAGATGACATATCATGAATCCCTCCCGACATCCATATCGTAAATCACTCACTTGCCATGGATTGAAAATCTCAAGATCAGCCACACATCGTCTAGTGTGACGGTGGCCTCACCGGTCGAAAAGTGAAATGAGGAGGTCTCACTGTGCAATCTCTTGGCAAGTGCTGTCATCATGCCCAGGTGTGTCTGCATGGGAAAAGCGTAGGCGATGTACCAAAGTCCCATCTCTCCTATGTACTCCTGCTCTCACTTAGACAAATCCCTCAAAAGGCTAAAGATCTCTCGAGACCGATGCTCACACAAATAGATTTCCCTTGGTTCCTCCTGCATCAGGAAAGTCACCGTGTTGAAAATCATTGAAAAAAACCTTCATCGTAGCTTCACCTAGCATCCCAAAGTGACTCTAGCGTTGCTGACTGTCAAGGAGGTGCAGTTTGTAAACTTTAAACTACGTCCCTAGAGTATTCAAAGTCCCAAACTCCACCGTGGCAGTTTAGTTTGTAATAGTGTCAAAGTTTAACTTGAAACCCTAACCCTAAGAGCATTGCGACAGTGCAACTTGGAAAGGCGATGGAGTTTGAAATTTAACCCTAAATTTCAAACTACACCACATCGTTGGACCTTGTGATGATGACATAGTTTGAATACTAAGTGTCGCAATTTAAAATTCTAGCGTGCCTATAGGGAATCACTCCTAAAGACCTAGTACTTGAGCGTCATAAATGAATGTGAAAATTAAAAAATCAAGTAGGGTCAAGTTGACTCACCAATGGTCCAGTGCGAGGAAGTCTCTGGTGTGTCTGTACCCTATCAGAAATGTGCATTGGGAGTTGTTGTTGCGCCATCTCGCCAAGGTGTTAGAGCTCAAAATCTCAAGATCTCTGAAGGCTGAATGTGAAAATGAATTGGAAGTGCCCCCTGAGTCCTATTTAATCCTAAAAATTAGAGTTTTCTGACCTCATTTAACTGTCTAGGAGGGGTCTAGGTCCCCTCATCCCGTTTTCATCCGTCCAAGGGCCATTTCGTATCTTTTTTTTGCATTTTATCTCATCTTTTGACCTCCTAGAGGCTTTGTGGATCCGTCGGGCATCTTGTCCTCCTTTTTCACAAGATCACCCAAATTTTGAAATTTTCATCTGATCTCTCAAGGGGGCAATATATTGGCATGCTTTCCTTTGTCGAGGTAGGAGTGGGGCAAGTTTTGAAATCAAAAACTTTTTGGCTTTTTGATCGAGATAGTTTAGTCTTTGAACCAATGTAACGAGTACTTTACTTCAAAGAGGGGCAAAATGTAGACATGGAAAATATACCGACACACTTGATCTCGATTATTAACACCATTTCATCCTAAATCATCCCTCAAACTAACCATTTAACCGAATACCCTTATTTGATTAAATTCATCAATTTTCCTCTCTTAATTAAATAAATCATTTTATCTAATTAAGTCTTTCTCTCTTATTAATTAAATCAATCTATCTAATATAATTAACCCTATGTCCATATTTAATTAAATAATTCACTGTATTTGACTAAATCTCTATGGTCTATCTATTAAATTAAATAAATTAAACTTTGTTTAATTTAAACTAACCAATCATCCCCTTTAGTTAAATAAAACAAAATATTTATTTAACTAAGTCTAAAATCACATTCTTCTCATCTTTGATTTAAATCAACCTATAAATCTTAATCAATTTTTTTGCATCATCTAATCTCTCATTAAATTGATTAACCTTTGATTAATTTAGTCCTAATGTAGGTCCCATCCTCTAACTTTTTCCACTTGTACATGAAAATAGATTTAACTCATTTATTAAATCTCTATTTTCTCTCAACATGACTTAATGGAGGAATATTCTTTCAAATTTGAATTCAAATCCAATTGGATTTTGTCCTTCCAACAAGACATTTACTTCACCTAATAAGTCCTTTTTCCTTGAGCCAAGTGGCATTTAAGACATTTCTTTTCCCTCTTACATGTCATTTCACTAATTTCAAATATCACCTAATTGCATTTATGGTCACATTCATCAAAATATGCACATCCTTCATCCATCCATCTCTTGACAAGTGGCACCTTGCCATTGGTTGAATGTTAGTCCCACATTGCTCCATTTTGGGAATTTATCCATCTCACCATTCTATAAATAAGAGGTATCTTTCCTCATTTGATCATCCATAATTTGAGCAAAGTTATTATACTCAAATCCATAGCAATTCATTTTATCCAATCTTAGCTAGGTTATACAGATTTTCATCTTGGAGTACACTTCAATCATCAACAAAGTGGATCACTCTTTATCACCAATCAACATTGCATCATTAGAGTTGGGAAAGGGCTAATTTTCACATCAAATTGGCACCAATTCCCCCATGGGATTAAGAGTTTTCTTGTTTAATTAGAATTCAATCTCCTTTTATTAATTTCTTATTGTGTTCCTGATCTCATTTCCTAATTTAAGCTTTGTGAATGGATTTCATGGGGAACTTATATTCTAACTTGCATTTTAATCTTCTAATGTGTGTGTTCTCTGTGTTTTGTATGTACTAGGATCTCGGTTCATATAGATGCAATATATTCAAGCCATAATTATTTCTTTAGATTAGCTACAATATTACCAACAGAGTCTTGTTTGTTGATGATGAGCACTGTTACAGCCTGAGAAAAGGAAAGGAGTAATTTGATCTAAGTAATTTTATGTTTTTCTTTCTATTCATTCAAATATGGAACAAAATAGGTACTTGCATTAGTTTATATTATTTGACATATCATATTACAGCTTAAACATGTTTTATTTAATTTTTCCTTTGATGTTTTTGAGGTCTTTATATATTTTTTTTGTCTATTTAGAATAGAGGCCAAGAATATTACATCTTTCTTTGTGTCCAAAAAATATGGTGTATGTAATGTTTTTTGGCTCATTCATTCATGTATGGCCACTTCTGTGCTTCACCTTTCTTTTTGTCTAAAAATTATGGTGTATGTTTATCTTATTCCTCTGTATTTCTTAACCACACTTCTACAAATCTTTAAGCAGTTTACTTTTAGAAATTAGTAGTTTACAACTCTACATAAATCTTCCCATCTATTAATAAATAGAATTAACACAATATATAACTTTAATGTCTTTGGCGTACCTATTGCACCCCAAGGTGCAATTGGTAGTTTGTAGTACAAATATCCAAGGGAGGAAATTACATGAGCCAAATTCCATGGTGATAGAATGAGACATAAATAAATGACTATAATGTAATGGAGGGACATCAAACCAACATTGTCAATTCCTAGAAATTAAAACTAATAAAATGGAAGTTGTTAGAAAGACGACGTTCCCAAGAAACTAACACGATCGTACATTGAAAAATGATAGATATTATTGAAATTTGTGCGTTGTCATGCACAAACTCCTCAAAATGCACAAAGAATGTAGGTCAACATCTTGTGACATCACACGACGTCATGTTACCTGATAGGTTTCACCTTTCAGTAGTGGCACCACACGTCATCTTATTGTACATTTGATCATATTTATTAATTTATTGAAAATTAAAATAGAATGTATTTTATTTTTAATTAATTAATAATTATAGTCAAATATACATTTTGTTGGTTGGGTAGACGTTGCCCTATCCTATCTTTTGTCTTTGGATGTCTACTTACATTCAAATAAAACCTATGAAAAATCTATAGTTGGTCACTCTACCAAGTTGAATGATAATCCAATCCATTCACCTCTGGCCCATCTGGCATATTGTATTCTATGACCAGGTTTTCCACCTAAATATATATTTTAAAAAATTAAAATTAAAAAATTATTTATAAGTAATTTAATATAAAATAAAATAATTTTTGAATATATAAAATAGTTTTAAATAATTTTGAAGTAATATATATTGTATTTTGAAGATATGCTTGTGTGGTTTGGACATGATTATTAGAGGTGTCCAAAGGTGTTATATCTAGAGATTCAGGTTTTGGATCATGCGATAGTGAAAGATGTGTTTGACAATATTTTTTCTTGTGAAACAAGTTATATGGGAGAAATGGAATTGCTTTGTATTTCTTCATGTTAAGGTTTCTTATCTTGTAGATTTGGGAATGTGTTTATATTTTTTATACCTAACTTCCCTTGGAGATTCTAGTGTTGTGTTGCTTTGTATGTTTAGTTCTTGTGTTGGATTTTAGTGGTAGTGCATCTTGATTCACAGGATGAAAGCATTCTTTGTTTTACGTGGTTATGGCAATATTATAGAGTAGTATGTTGATGTTAGAGTATTCTTGGATGTCATGTGGTGTTGTTGTGTGCTCCACATGTTGTTTTCAGACCTAGAGAAGCATGCATGTGGTTGCTTGTAGTGTTAGTTTAGGTTTGGCCAACCTAGCATGCTAGCGCTATTTGTGGAGGTACCTCGTGGATTGTGGATGTGATGAGTAGTGTGTTGATATAGATTTGGGTCCTAGTTAACCCTTGGAATGGTATTCCTTCATTTCTTTCCATCACGGAGGTTTTTGTCGCTAACCTATTTTTGTGTTGCACATTTGAGGTGCATACATTTCATTGAGACCAATCTACCTAATTGAGATTGTTTAGTTCATGGATGGTATAAATGCAAGGTGAATTGTTGGAGTTGTGTGTGGCAAGTGTACGGTGTGTTTAAGATGAGAACATAATTAAGTTTTGTGATCTAAGTGTGAGCTTAAATTCTTATGACTTTCGGATGTAGTGAGTAGGTGTCTACATTTCAATGTGCTTGAATTTGCTGGAGGAAATGAACAAAAGGTTGTGGATGGCATAGAGTTGTAGTGGTGGATTTCTCCTATTGCTCTGAGATAGTGAGTCTCTTTGTAACATTTCTTTCTTTCTTTCTTTCTTTTAAACAGTGATTTCTTTTGGTAGTGAACCCTTGACAATGAGCCTAATTGTATTCGATGTTTTTATTCATATATATGTGATATAATCCTCATCGTGGTTTTTCCTTGCTTATGGTTTTCCACAAAAATATGGTGTTCTCTTGTGTATGGTTTTCTTTGCATTGTTGTTTCACATATTTACATTCTGCTAATGCTTAATGAGGGTTTAAAATCTGATAAGGGCTTGAAAGTTAATGAGGGATTGAATGTTTTAATGTAAAATTGATTCACCCCCACCTTTCAATTGTCTTATGCATCTAATACACATCCTTTCTATTCCATAATCCTCACCTAATCATTGATTCCATGTGCACTTGCTTCTCCTTGTCCCTATTTCTCCTTCTATGGCATGCCACTTGCATCCACATATCATAATGCACCATATAAATTAAGTCATCCATCATCATTACATAATACATTATATTGTATATAATGTATTATCATCCATTATCATATCAATTATCATCCATCATCATTGCATAACACATTATATCATCATCATAATCAATTATCATCCTATATATTGTATTTTGCGACTAGGTTTGCCACCTAAATATATATTTTAAAAAATTAACATTAAAAATAATTTATAAGTAATTTAAAATAAAATAAAATAATTTTTAAATATATAAAATGGTTTTTAAATAATTTTGAAGTAATAGATATTGTATTTTGAAGATATGCTTGTGTGGTTTGGACATGATTATCAGAGGTGTTATATCCAGAGTTTTAGGTTTTAGATCATGCAGTAGTGAAAGATGTGTTTGATAGTATTTTTTCTTATGAGATAGGTTATCTAGAAGGAATGGAATTTCTCTACATTTCTCCACATTAAGGTTTCTTGTCTTGTAGATTTGAGAATGTGTTTATATTTTTATATCTACCTTCCCTTGGATATTCTAGTGTTGTGTTGCTTTGCAAGTTTAGTTCTTGTGTTGGAGTTCAGTGGTAGTGCATCCTAATGTGCAGGATGAATGTGTTCTTTGTTTTAGGTAGTTGTGGTAGTATTGTAGAGTAGTATGTTTATGTTGGAGTATTCTTGGATGTCATGTGGTGTTGTTCTGTGGTCCACATGTTGTTTTCAGACCTAGAGAAGCATGTATGTGGTTGTTTGTAGCATGTTAGTTTAGGTTTGGCCAACCTAGCATGCTAGCATTATTTGTGAAGGTGCCTTGTGGATTATGGATGTGATGATTAGTGTGTTGATATAGATTTGGGTCCTAGTTAACCCTTGGCATGGTCTGCCTTCATTTCTTTCCACTGTAAAGGTGTTTGTTGCTAACCTATTTTGGTGTTGCACATTTGAGGTGCATACATTTGATTGAGACTAGTCGACCTAATTGAGATTGTTTAGTTCATGAATGGTATAAATGCAAGGTGAATTGTTGGATTTGTGTGTGGCAAGTGTAAGGTGTGTGTAAGATGCAAACGTAATTAAGTGTGGTGATCTAAGTGCGGGCTTAAATTCTTACGACTTTTAGATGCAATGAGTAGAAGGTTTCTACATTTTAATGTGCTTGAATTTGCTAGAGGCAATGTGCCAAAGGTTGCAAATGGCATAGAATCGCAGTGGTGGATTTCTCCTATTTCTCTAAGATAGTGAATCTCTCTATAACAATTTTTTCTTTCTTTCTTTCTTTCGAACAGTGAGTCCTTTTGGCAATGAACCCTGGACAGTAAGCCTAATTGTATTCGATGTTTTTATTCATATATATGTGAGATAATCCTCATTGTGGTTTTTCCTTGCTTAGGGTTTTCCACATAAATCTGGTGTTCTCTTGCATGTATGGTTGTCTTTGCATTGTTGTTTCACATATTTACATTCTACTAATGCTTAATGAGGGTTTGAAAGTTAATGAGGGATTGAATGTTTTAATGTATAATTGATTCAGCCCCACTTTTAGTTGTCTTATGCATCTAATATACATATCCCTTCTATTCCATAATCCTCACCAAAATCATTGATTCCATGTCCACTTGCTTCCCCTCGTCCCTATTTCTCCTTCTATGGCATGACACTTGCATCCACATATCATAATGCACCCTATCAATTATCATCCATCATCATTGCATAATACATTAGGTTCATTTTAGGCTTATATAGATTTGTTTTTTATTAAGGAACAGACAGGTTTTAATGGGATCCCGAAACAAAAAGCTGCCCACTAAGAAGAAAACAATAGAAAGCTTATATAGATTTGTTAATCTAATCATCTCATTGATCATAATCATTTCATTATCCACTAGATTCCATGTAATCCATACATCTTTTCATCCAAATTGTTACGTATCTCCCATCCCATTAACCTTCCATTTCCCCTTTCTTATATCCCCATCCACCATCCATCACTTCATCCTAAAACTAATATATAATTTATAATTTAATATAATACTAATTATAAAATAATAATATAAATCTATTTATATAATGATAAATAAATAATAGTACAATATAATATAAGATAAGATGAGATAATATTATTTAGTGTAATAATAATTATAAAATAATAATATAAATTTAAAATTGCATTATAAATATATATATAATAATAAATACAATGACAAATATATAATATAACAATAAAATTTATTAATAATATATAATTATTTTATTATTTTAATAATATCATAATAATCTAATAGAATAATATAATATTATAATATAGTAATATAATTTAATGTAATAATAATTATAAAAACAAATACAAATTTAATTACAATAAAAAATATAATAGTAATTATAATATTAAATATATCATTTAATAATATATTAATAATTAATTTAATTTACAATTATTTTATTTTAATTTAAAATTATTTAAGATCTATCTTATTTATATACAAAATATTTTATTTTAGTTTAAATTTACTTAAATTTTTTTTAATTTTAGCTAATTCTTTAAAAAACGTATCACAATATTTTTAAATCCATAGATTAGCGGTAATTTTTTTAAAATTCATACGTCGCCAAAATTCTGCAGTTCCGTGCGGTTAGCTCCTTCCCTCCTTCCGTTAGCGTTCCTTCGTACCGTTTTTATGTGCTATGTATGGTTATCATGCTATTTTATATGGTAACATGCGTTTTCGTCGGGAGATTAGCCGCGTCCCGATCGTGGCCTTCGAAACGAATACGAGCCATTAATAATAATTTATGTGGTCGTGTCACCTATTAAAATGTAGCTTTACTTGACCACCCCACTATGCCATTGATTCGAATCAGATTGGAAAAAGTCGGTTTAATTTTAGTATGCTAAATACAATGCATGGTACTTATACGCCAACTTCTAACTTCCCTCCTTTTATTCTTCTAGCAAAATCCTGGCCGCCATTACATCCCACCTTCCTTACGATACACGCAACAAAAGGAGACACTACCACATGACCATCTTTTTTACCATAGGCCATGGGTAATTGCATTAAGTTATGTTCACACCAAAAATTTTCAGGTAAAGTCATTTAATAATATTTTTTAAATAAATTTGTTTGAAAAATCAGAGTGTTACTCATTACATGAGGTGTCGTTCACACACAAAATATTCTAAAAAATTTAAAAATATTTATTAGTTAAGGTGATGTTCACACACAAAATTTACTAAAAAGTTATTGAAATAAATATTCTCAAAACACCTCATATTTGTCAATGGTATTTTAAAAAAAAGATATATATGAAAGAGGCATAATGATACTCATTACATTGCTTGATGTTCATACAGAGAATATTTAATAAGTCTGAAAATAACTCTTATTTGTCAATAATATTTTAAAAAAGATATGTGTGCACACAAAATTATGATGAAAGTGATTGCAATAGACATTTTAAACTAGCATACTTATTTATGTTGCATAGTAAGCAGACTTTCATTATTGCTATTTTTCATCTAGATATGGCTTCTAAAGATTAAAATCTATAGAATTTATTCTTTTCTCATGTAAATATATTATTTTGAAAGAGAAGTAAGGTTAAGGAAGATTTATATCATACCTTTTTTGTTTGTTTAGATCAAGCTATCTATTATGTTGTATTATAAGCTACCAATAATATGAGACCTTCTCTATGTAAACTTACGTTTTTAAATTTTGGAAACTTCTTATTATGTCTATAATTTCACATATTTTTTAATATCTCATCTTTATAAATAATTATGAAAATAATCTTTAATGAATAAAATATTAAAATAATTCTTATGAATAAAATATTTAATTCAAGATATAAATTGATAAAAATAAATCAAAACAAAATTTTAAATATTAACCTCACCCTAACACCCATATACAATTATATCATGTCTCTGAACATAATTCATTTAGAATATTGAATATAATCTCATTTAACAATAAGCACTAAACTAAATTATAGAAAAAAAATTCTTTTAAAAGTTCTTTCATCCTGAAATTTTTAAATTTTAGAAACCTCTTATTATGTCTATAGTTTAACATATTTTTTAATATCTCATCTTTATAAATAATTAACCTATAAGATATGTTTTTTCTACTACCTTGGTATCCTTCTAAATCTATCTTAATGGACATTCCAATATTCTTATACATAGCCATATCTGATTATACCAAAAAATAATAATAATTGATGTTGCTCTGTTCATTATGTTCAATAATGAATGTTGCTCTATTAATGGTCATTTCTATTTACTAGGAGTCAATTTGATACAAATAAAAGCATACTTTTCTATTTATGGAATGCAATGATATGTAAAACATGCATACAATTGATTCAATAAAATAACTCTACAAAATCCTCAAACAAAAGATATGGGTATATGTAAAGCCAATCTCCTTAACCATTGCAAACACCTTGTGCAAGTAATAAAAAAGAAAGAAAAATAATAATTAAATACTAAAACTGTGACATCCCTGTAGAAAAACATTACCAAAATGCATGAAAAATATGACATAATGCCATAATTGAATGCCATTTTATTAAATGCAACAAAAGAAAATATATAAAAATAGAAATAATAGTTGTACATAATATTGGTCATTTATTTATTTTTATTTAATTCAAGGGGTAAACACTTTTGACCGGAACTATGAATTGGAATACAAACATTCAACAATACCACCCCAACAAGGTTTGAACCTTGGTGGCAAGAACAAGAATGCCACCAATAAACCATCGCACCATACCAATACCAGCATAATATTGGCTTCTTTTATTTCATAATATGAAACCAAATTATATTCATTCGTGTGTAGGCTGCATGTAACTTCTTTTTTTAATTGCATATACGATTGTAGTCCAGGTAACTTAGGAGTTCGAATCCCCATCCATCTTGTTCCAGATTTTTCCCTTAATTTTTTTGAAGAGAGAAGAAATCATACTTGTGGGAAGATTTTCCATTGGAAGGGTTGAGAAAGCTACAGATCACACAACACTCTAGGGCCACTATATATTCAATATATTCTAAAATTAAGTTATGCAGGGTGAAAATAAAATTGCATGTAACAGGAGAAGGGTCACCTCACATTAGCTAAATTCATACTTGCAAGGTTGAAATCGCTACACTATACCTGCAAAGTTCGTTGAAATCTTTGCACTGTGCCTAGAAAAACACCCCATGCCAAATTTTTTTCTCCTGCACCTGAAACAGTAACTAATAGATTCTACGAAGGTTGAAAGAAAAACAATACAAGAATAAGTAATGATATCATATATAATTAAATATGAACAGAGAAAATATATGCTGCAAATTTTACAGTAGGATATATACATTAAAAACTTGCAAATCATACATTGACATCCTGTTTCCCTCAACTCTGCAAAGCTCTCCTAAAAAAGATTAAACAGGCAATATGCAGCTACAATTTTGAAAGTCGTGCCAGTCCTTAAAACAAAAAAAACTTGTTAAACACATACAGCTGCAACCAAATCACACAGAAAAATGAAATTAATCGTCTCTCTGTGAATCAATGCAGTAGCATGGGAATGGGCTACAAATAGAAGTTAGCAGTAATGTTTCATTGTACAAAATACCAACTAATAGGAGGAGTTTAATAGCATACCCGAATAACTGCCTTCAGTGTAAATCAAAAAAGATAAAGAGTAAATCGAAAAAGAGTAAATTAAAGGCATAAGGAAATGTAGCCAGAGACGGACAGTTAGAATAACGGTTTTATTTAATCGGTGCAATTTTTGAACCAGATTACTATTCTAGTTATTAACGATGACTAGCAAGGATGTCAATTTAAATGGAAAAGGTTTTTCTTAGCACAAAATATTCCTTCATTGCTTTCACTGTATAACCCCTTTGCCCATAAAAATATGTCTTATTTATCAATAATATTTTTTGAAAAGATAATGTCATTTAAGCTATTTATGTTTAATTGTGTAATTGGACATTTTTGAAGGTCTCTTTATTAAAAGAAATAATTTTTATATAAATTTTCAATTTAAATAATTGATTTTTTAAATTAATAATTTTTTAATAATTTAATAATTTGTTTTTAAGTGTATTTTTTTATATTTAATTAATATAATTATATAATTTTGAGATATCATTTTTGAAATTTATTGTTTTTTTTTTTGTCTTTTATCTTTTGTAGTGATTTGCATTGTTAGGATTTGATCTCCTAGTCTTTCTTGATTTTTTTTTTTTGTTACTATAAGATGATATTTCTAAGATCAAAAAACTTGATTATTCTTGGAATTCATTTAAGGTTGAAAGTTGTAATGGTTCTTTTTTTTTGTAATGGGCTTTTGTTTTCTTGTAACAATCCCTCTCTTGCAAAACAAATTAAAAAGGAATTTAAGGCATGTGAATTTATTTATTGATAGTGATATTTACATCACATATAATTTCTTTTTTTTTTTGTAGTGTAGTAAGCATAACTTTACATTAATATTTACACACTCGTTTAAAGAAAAAAATATTATCTACTTAATTTTTTTAAGATAGATGTAGGACATAAACATATTTTAAAATATGAGATGGTTATACAAATGTAGATAAATTTAATATAGAGGTCCTTATATGATTTCTTTTATAAAGATGAGAAGTTATTCCTGTTTATAAATAAAATTCCCTATTTTCAACTAGAGAATATCATTCAAACATATAAACAAGGAGCTTTGAACTTGGTTAATAAGAATTTATACTCCTTATTTGAAGTCAATTATGTAACTTACATAGTTCCACTTGCACACACTTCATGACATTTTCTAGGTGGTACCCATTATATATATTTTACAAAAGCTAAGTGGCTTTGGGGGGAAATCCATGTTTAAGTACACTTGAGTAAAAGTAGTAATATGATGGGTGACCTCTTGGGAAGTATTGATGCTTCACTCTTGTAAGCATAATTTAGATGCAATTAGTGGTAAATAGGCCATTCATGCTCATGAAGGATAGGATTCAAAGTGTATTTAATTGCGATTAAACATATATGCAATGAGTTTTAAGTAAACCATTCATGTTTATGAAATATGGGTAAATGGATTTAACTAAAATGTTACCAATTGAATCCTAATGAAAACCCACTAGGAATAGACCTACTAGTAGATTAGGGAATTATACCAATGAACATGCATCCCCATAGAAATAAGGACCTACATTATTCTTAATGACCAACAAAAATAACCTCAAACTTTGCACGAGTTTCTTGAATTTTTGTAATGTGTTGGGTAGTACAAAAATATGTTTGAAAACTTCATGAGAAATGTTAAAACCTTGAAATATCATCTATCCAGCAAAGAGGACACATATTGGACATTGGCTCATTAAAGATCCTTCTTAATGTTGAGAGAAAATATAATGAGACATTTTATTAGAGAGAAATATAAGAACAAGAAGAGTTCAATTTAGCTAACAATACTTTCAAATAGTAAAATAGAATAAGGATTAGACCATACCTAGTTAAACAAAGCTTGGGAAATGGTGCTTCTCATTTGCGCATAATGGAGAGAAAATAATTTGGTGAAACTACTGATACATTCAACCTCAAAATTAATAAATGTAAACAAAAATAAACATTTCATTTACATGAAAATTTTATCCTATCCACCTCTCATGAGCATGAATGGTCCACTTGACACTCTTTGGATATATATGATCTTCATAATGGTGAAGCATAGTGACTTACTAGGAGGTCATCCATCTTGATACTACTTTAACTCAAGCACATTTACTCATGGAATTTTCCCTATGATCAATACCACTTATCTTGCTACCTCATTTGTAAAACCTTCAACAAGTGTTGTGTCACATAAAACATTCTTAAAGAGCCTCTATAGCTCATCTAATGAAAAGTAGGAGATATTTTTATAATGTATCTAATTATGATATTTAATCACGATTTAAAATTGTGTAATTTTTTAGTCAAATAAATATTTACCCATATTTGTAGTGGTAGCCATCTCTTAAGAGCATGAAAGGTTCACATAAAACTCATTGCATCTAGGTGATTCTTGCAAGGGTGATACATCATAACTCCCAAGGAGGTCACCTATCCTAGTACTACTCTGGCTCGAGTGTACTTAACAATGAACTTTCCCCCAAGAACACTTAGGAATAAAGCCTTTGTTATATAACCCATTTATCCATCCATTCAAAAAACTTTCTTATTGATCTTGTTTACCTTATCGAATAAAAAATAGGAGGTAAGAGTTATTTTCATATTATATCAAATGGGGTAGCAAGTTGAGTGGTCTTGATCTTTGGGAGAAACTCCGCGGTTAGCTATGCTTGATTCAAATTAGTAATAAGATGTGTGATGTCTTGATAAGTCTTGATACTTTACCCTTCTAAACACACTAATATATTGTGATTAAATAAGGTGTTCAATAGTGACAACATGAAGTCTTACATCATAAATACGTACATGAAACCCCTTAACTCAAAACTAATAGCCATTTATAGATCAAATAATTAATATTTAATAACATTGAGAGACATTCTATAATGACAAGACATGAAGCATCACATCATGATTGTGTATAGAAAACTAAAATGCGATCAACATATATTAAGAATAGTATAACCAGTAAAATAATCTTAAATGCAACCATGTATAAATACCAAAAAAATAAAAAATAAATAAAATAATTCTAAAGTAAAATAAAGTAGCTCTTATATACATGAAATTAACATAAATTTAGGATATATATCATATAAATAAATTTAAATTTAAAAGGTAGCATATAAATATAAAAAAATATTATATTTTCAAAATAAATTAAAAAAAATAATGAAATAATGAATGGTGATTTTTAAAAAGAAAAATTAATTTTTTTCTATAAAATAAAATTTCTTTAAATAAAAAATATAGAAATAATAGAATTAAATAATTATTATATAAAATTAAAATTTATATAAAATCATCTTAAAGTAAAATAATTTAAAAATTTAAGTTTTTGGTAAAATTTTATAAGATTGTCATTTTTTTTTGTTGCAAATGTTGTAGAGGATAGTACACATGCATTCATCTATTTTAATAGAAAATAGTGCCTTCCCATTGCATTTTGGTAACACAAGTTAGGGGAGAGGGGCCAAGAGTCATGTGAGCTAATTTTGTGAGCATGTAGTGGTTACATGGTGTAGGACTTGAAAAAATTGTTAAGTGTAAAATGACGTTTTGTCTATGTACAAATAAGATTTGGAGATGCAACTCATCATGCAACTTACCACATAAACACATGAGTGAGAAGTGTCTTTAAAATTATTTTTAAAGATTCAACCACAACTTAATAATGAAATCCTCAATAGTTGAACAAAAATATATCATTTTTTGTTAGAAATAATATCATATTATTGTTTAAAATATAACTTATATGCAACCTGAAGAATCTCAAAACCTTTTGGTAACCATAAATCTTATTATTTCAAATTTTTATATCCAAAACAAATGATCCAATAGTTAAAAGTAAAATACTACTTATTGTTATAAAAACAACACATTATTATTTAAAATACAACTTATATTCAACTTTAAGTTATCATAAAACGTTTTGAAAACCCTTCACATTTTATAATAAAATACAAAATATTTATTGTGCTCACCTTTTATATTGAACAAAACAAGAGTACAAAGAATACTAACTAGTAGCTGAAGGGGAATAAAAATTACAATGAGCCAACATATGACCAAGCCTAAAAAAACAAGAGACTAATACTTGAACTGAAACACTTTACATAGATTTATATTGCAGTTATTTTGAAACTGATTAAGATGATCTGAATTTGAAAAATATTATTTTTCACTATTACAATAATACTTGTTTAAATAAACACTTTATTTTATAAATAACATGACTTTAATAAAATATCATATAACCATATACATCAACAAAATCCTGCGGGCCATTAGTCCCAGGTTCCAATGGCAATTATATAGTACTTTCAAAAACTTTGCGACTAACTTCCTGTTGAGAGTTCATAATCCCATACTCTACTACAATAACTTAAAATAAAATATATTCTACAGTGACAAAATATGTTGGCTAGTGATGTTCTGCGTGGTGTCCTTGATGGGGCTTAGGTTTAGTAGGTTGGACAAATCTGCGGCCCTTAACTGCTCTCTCCATCACAGTTACACTTCTCTGCATAAAAAATATAAAACATTAAAAGGGGGTCTCTTTATTTCTGTAAGACAAATGCTTTGACAACATATAAATTAGGTTTTTCACTTCTAACGGCCTGCACATAATTGTCATAACAACGAATACAAATCACAGAGAACAATACAACTATTTCTGCAGTAAACGGAAACAAAATCACTCAAAGCATATCTATATATACTATTCCTATGTTAGTTACTTGTTTGTTGAACAGCATAGATTGGCCAGCCCACAGTTTTTCTCCCTCTACGACAATAAGACCTCTGCCCATCAGAGTAAAACTTTCCAGCTTATTAAATTGCAACCGTTTATTATTATCCTTCCTGCTTTCTGGATTTTGGGCTTCAGTCATCATCCCATCTACCTACAAATGCAAACAAATCATTTGGTTCATAAACATACACAAAATGAAATCAGGTACTGCAAGTACAATAAGCATTAAAAGACCTTAAAAAGAAACCAGGTTGACAGGGCCCTTGGAAGTTGAAACTGTTTACAACAAATTTCTTGTTTTCTACATTGAAGACGCTGTTTCTGAAGTACAACTCACCATAAAATATTCGTTGATCTCACTCTCTGAAAATGTTTGGGCAGATTGAGTTTCTGCTGCTGCCCAAAATAACAAGCCCAAAATAATAATCGGAGGCATGAATCTCATGGCCATTCTACCTGTGAGACTCGTTAGAAGCTTTCGATCAGGCATAGAGAGTTTTAGTTGTTTCATAGACAGATCGACGTGTGAGGGTGGCAAGAATATTATTTTTAGTTCGCATGTAACGTGAAGTAGAAGAAATAGGTAGTAGTTTTGGTGAACAGAAGAATGCCTGAGGCTGCCGCACTGTTGTTTTCACATGGATAAATAAGAATGTATTTTGAAAAGACATGTCTGGAAGAGACCAAGAACTCTTTCGATTTAGTATTGTAGTTCGATTTTTATGAAGGTTTCATTAGAATACAAGGTATACAAATTTGAAATATTTTTTCAAATTTAATTAAAAGTTTGTAAGGTCGGAGGAATCTTAACAAAGTAAGTCGTTACAGAAGATAAAAGAAAAAAAGTAAGAGAAACAATAAATTTCTGAAGCACAATTCGCTGAATATACTGGTTGATGTGAACGGTCAAAAGTGTATTGTGCACACCGCCAGCGACCACCTTTGGACGGTTGTGATGGAGCATTGGTGAATTTTTGTACCTGGCAGACACGTGAATATTTAATGTCGGTGGCGGTCACCTAAGTGGGCGTATCATCTACACATGGAGAATTCTTTAAAGATGTTAAGTGGGCGCCACTGTGATGTCACGCCGCCTCTTGTCACCAGACCTATTAAATTTTAATATAAAGAATCTATATATCAGGGATGAACGCCTCAGAGTAATTTGGTTCTAGAACACCTACATCTGCTCCGGATAGCATCTAAAATAAATATAATAAGGATGCTGATTAGGGGAGGGGAGTGATGCAATTCAAGGTGGAGGAACTCTCTTTTCAATTCAAAATATCATGACTCAATCACTGAATTCTAACTCTAATCATTAAGACACCTGGTTTTCCAAGTCTTATTCAAAAGGCTTCTAGCCTTTAATATTTAATAAATAGAGATACCCTGTTGCTAAGGCCGTACAAAGGCCAACTCAACATCAAATTTCACTTCTCACAATTCCTTAAACATTATCCCAAGAGATCATAATAGGTTCCTTTGACTCAACTTAGAGATCCAATAGATCAACCTGCAAAAAGGCCACTAAATTAGCCCTATTTTACAAACAAATTACTCCTTAAACACCTTGTTACCACAAAATCTCCTAGACAGTCACTAATTGTGACACATAACTTCAAATTCTCATACTCTTTCACTAGTATAAAGCTTCTAGGGTGCTGCTCTAGCAAACCCTCCAAATACACCCTAAAACCTAGGGTTTTACTAATTCTCCCCTCTACCAGGCCACAAACATAAGCCAAAGCTTCAAACAACTTTATCTAGGTCTGTACAAACCTTCTAAACCTTTACAAACTCAATCCTTTCACTGATTCACCAAAACTCTACTTGAAACCTCCATTTTCACATGGAAAACTCCTTTGTCCAGCCTAGGGCATCACTCAAACTTTGACTTCTTGACTCCCAAAGCTTAAAAACCATGTTAGACATCTAATCTACCATTAGATGTGTCATCCCACAGAAGCAAAAGTCTATATAGTAGGTGGGATGACAAATTAACTCATTTTGTCTTCAAAACAGGTGTCTCTTTGTTGTAATAGGCAGTTACTAAGAAAATAAAAGTTCTCCTAAAATGGATGTTAGACACTCTGAATAGACTCAAAAGAGAGCTACTTCTATTCCCTACATGAAACAAAAGACTTTAGAGCATCTGCTAAGTGTACATGACCGTACAATTGCAGTGAAGTTCTAGAAATATAGTAAATGTACAAAAAAACCAGTGTATTAGTAGGAAAAAAAATGTTGTTTTCTTCAAAAGAAGTCACCATACAGTGTTTATTGATTGATCATCAAGCCTTTGAAAGGATTTTAATAACAAATACATTTGATCTTTCATGCATAACTGATCTTGAACGATTGACTCTTCAACTTCCCGCAGTTACAACAATTTTTCCCTTAACAACTTTTATTGCATTTCTTGCAATTTTTGCAATTTTGACACCTAAGACCTTAAACTTTCCAAATACAATGCAAATGGTCTTATAAGACCTTATTTAATATGAAATGACTCAAAACACCCCTAAATTCCCTAGACTCATCAAATGAACAACATCAACTAATCAAGGTTGGATAATAAGTGTAGACACACAAAATATGCATGCATTTAATTCCACCAATTTAATTAAATAACCTTCATTTAATTAAATCTAACATTTCATCCTTCAATTAAATAAATTCTCTTTACCATTACCTCATTTAAATAAATCAATTTTAATCACATCCTAACATTCCATTTTTCATAAATCATCTCCTAGATTCATTTCTTTCAAATTAATTAACCTTTATCTTGCATCATCCTTTTAATTAAATAAACCAAACTTTATTTAATTAAATCTCAAATTCATATTCCTCCTTTTTTATTTAAATAAATCCAAGTATTTAAGTTAAATGGGTCAAAAGCATCTAACATCATCTTAATTAATCTAATCCTGATTAAATCTAATCCAATCACCCATCACATCCTCTAGCTTTTCCCACTTGCACAAATAAAGTATTTTAATTCATTTATTAAAATTATCATTTTCCCTCAACAAAACATCTTTGGAGAATATTCCTCAAGTTTGAATTTGAAAACAAGTTGACTTGTCCCTTCCAACATGGCAATAACTTCCCTCTTACATGTCCCCCACTTGGCATTAAAGTCTCATTTTATCCCTCCAACAAGCCAAATTTGAATTTGAAAAAGGCCAACCAAACTCACTTATTGGCACATGGACCAAAACTTGCACATTCCTCAACCACTCACAAGTTGACAAGTGGCTCCATCTCATTGGCTAAAACATTATCCCACATTGCTCTCTTATGAGCACTCTTTCAACTTGAGAATCTATAAGTAGAAGCTTCATTCTTCAATAATGCATCCACGACCTTCATGAAAAATTACTCTCTTCAATTGACCATTTCGAATCCACCTCCACCTCTGGGTGTGTGCAAGAAGCTGAGTCCACTTTTTGGCCAAAAAGTGGAAGTGTTTTCCCTGATTTTCAGAATTTGACACATTTGACTTTAAAATTTGAAGCACTTAGAGATGAAATCTTCAAAAAAGTCACTAATCATAAAATGTAGTACTCAGAGTCTAGTTTCCAAATATGTAATTTATTTCAATACCCAAATTGTACAAATTGAGTTTCAATAGATGTTTCTAAAAACCATTGTTTCAAAGTCATTTTTTATACCATACCATGCACGTGTACAACATCCATATTTTGACCTAAATTATCATATTTTTCTAAATCCTTTTGGAAAAAGATTTGTGACTCACTAAAGCTTGTTTTCAATATTTTT
>VDFB02377840.1:0-42372 GCA_007258455.2 Sequoia sempervirens
TGTTTCCAATGTGTTGTCCCTTGCATGTGTGACAACATACCATGAATACATCTTGATATGTATGTCATGCCACAATTCCTCTTGTATTTATTCTCTCCTTAGGCTGTCATGTTCTCCTCTATGCAACTCACATCATCCTAAGGGGGACTATCATATCTAATTTTCAATAAGGAAAATTATTTAAGAAGGATTCCTTGGTGTTAAATTTCTTTATAATGGATTCCTTGAGAAAATAATCCCTTGTTGAAATTAAATTTTTTTCAAAATGGTGTATACTCTCAAAAAGGACTCCTTGAAAAAAAATTCTTTCAAAAGGATCCCTTGTGAAAGAGTTTGAAAATTTTCCTTTCGAAAAGGGGAATTCTTTCAAACATATTCATTGATGAAAAATATTTCAAAAGGACTCCTTGATGAAATTATCAGTTGCATAAAATCCCATGTCTTTCAAAAGGCATGTTCCTTCTAAAGGACCCCTTGGTGTCTTGATGTCTTGAAGGTTTCCCTACTAAAAGAACCCCTTTTCTGAAAGCCTTCTTCTCAAAATAATTCTCTAGTGTCTTAAAATTGGTTTCTTATATTTGATATTTGATATCTTGTACCTTGGTGTCTGATATCTTATATCTTGGCATCTAGCTTGGGGGAAACTTGACTATTGTTTATATCTTAAACATATTATGTCTTATGTCTTATCTTATCAGATCGTGTATTTTTGCATTAGCTCATGTCAAATGGCATCTTATTGAGTCTTATGAAATTATGTCTATTATGATTTCTTTTCCTAAAATGTTTTTCAACAACCTAACATGTTTATGGTGAAATTGTAGGTGGCTTTGTAGGATTGAAGACCTGTTTCATCTTCACATCCTAGTGGAGCTCATCCTCTTGCACATCAAGATTTACTGAAGCGAGGGATTGCTTCCTCTACATTTTTGGTATATTCTCTTTAATCTCTTTCTACTTTAGCTTACATATTCATTGACACATATGCTCACTAAAGTGGGGAAAAAATGTAATGGTGTAAATTTGCACCTAGTGAAAATTTCCATTATATTACCCTCATTTTATCCTTACAAGTTCGATGATGTAAAAACTTGTTGCATTTGGCTAACTTTTTCCATGTGTCCTTTTCATTTTGTGTTGGTGAGGGAATTTTTGTTGGGGACACACAAATTCCATATGAGCTTTTGTATGCCACACTTTCATCTTGATAGGATTCCTGACTAGGGGACATTAGAGGCATTATGATTCTCTTTCAACTATGAATGTAATGTCCCTCTTCAAATATTGACTATCGAGAACAAATTTTTTTCCTCTAAATTGGCCTATTGAACCTCATTCTCTCTCTCTCTCTTAATCTATACCTTGATTCTATCAATTCTATTGAACATTCTATCACTCTCTCTTGCATCTATCAACTTCATGCTTCACTTCTACACCATCTTACTACTCTAGCACTATTGTTATTATATGTTTTCATAGATCTACTCCATTGAAATCATGACCTTTTTCTTCTCCTTCCCCTCTTAGCTTCATGAGATCATAGTCAAGGAGGTGATATTGTGTCTAGTTTCTTATTTACATTATCTTACTTGTAGAGTAGCATCCAAGTTTTCTTTTCTCTCTACTATCTTGTGTTTATTCTCTCTTTATTTTTCTCTTTTTTACATCTTGTGGTATATTATTTTTCTATGGAGGTGGGAACACCAAATTGAGATTTTTATTGAGGAAAACCTCAAAACACAACCACAACATTTTTCTTGTTACTTTCTATGTAGGTACAAATGATTCATGAGGAGCTTGTTGGAGAACTGGACCTTTAGTGAGTTGGCTTTCTTTTTCTTTCTTCTTCATCATTTCACTATCAGAATAATTTATATTTATAGGTTAAATTATTATTCTTTTTGTATTATGCATTTCTATATTTTTTTTGTGAAATTTTGAAGTAAAAACTTTTGGGTTGTTAGTAGACTTTATGTTTTGATATCTACAACTTGAACATCTATCCAAATATGGAACTTTTTCATCTTTGAGAATCCAACGTGATGCACTGAAGTCTAACCCATGTGTTGTTAGCCTCTAGTAGAGAGCCAACCAATCTATAATCTAATATCTTTTTGGTCTTCTCACCCACTCTTAACAAACCTCTATCATAAATAATAAGGAAAATAGAGTCAAGCTTCCCATTCCTTTTTAGCCCGCTTTGTCCATCTAAAGTCAAGGTAGTCTTGAGGTAGTTTAGGGAATTTATCTCCCTTTAGACTCTTTGGATATTATATAATTCAAAGGTGTAAAATTGTCATTTCTTATGGTTTAGGAAATATAACAACAATCTTCTTCACTCTCATTCAAGGAAAACCCTAGAGATCTCAATTTAAAGTATGTAAAGGAGAAAGAGATCTTGCAATAGGATTATCCTAGGTTTTGATTATAAACTAAAGAGGGGTTCACCACCAAGCTAGGGATTGGAAAGACTAATGAAATGAAAGACTTATTTCTTAAACCTAATGCAATGAAATACTTCACTAAATGACCTAAAAATGCATGTAAATAAAAAAAGAAAGCTTAGAGATGAAAGGTATGTACCTAGAAACCTAAAGTGGATTGGATGGAGACTTGAAATGCTGAAAATACTTAATTTCATTTTGACTGGGAATCATATGCCAAACTAGCCTATTTCATCCTAGATTAGGGTTTCTAGGGAGGAATAGAAATCTAGAAGAGATATGACTGAAACTCTTGAAATACACAAATTTTCCTATACTGGGACTCATATGCTTGAAGTGGCATATCAATCCAATTAGGGTTTTGTAAAAATTCAAATTTTGATTCTTCTCTTTAATTTCTTCTCAGTCCTTTCCACCTAATTTACAGATCTGAATCTATGATTTGAAACCTACAGATTTCTTTTAATGATCTCCAATGCAAGGTGGAAACTTTCATAACTTTAAACCCTCAAAAAATTTCTCCAAAGTTGCTCTTCACTATGAATTCAACCTAGATCTACAAATCACACACTAAAGAGAGGGAAATTTTTTGTTTTGTTAGTAGAAAGGGGTTTTCCTTGGTCAAACACTATTTTGGTAATTAAACCTTGAAATGAAATGAAATAGGAAAGGAGAATGATGAATGAACAAAATGTAATATTTCAACTCACCAAACCCTAGCAATAAAGTGTTGTAAACATGTATGAAGTGGCTCCAATTAATGTAGATATTGAATCTTGCTTGAATGTGATAGATCTTGACTTGATGCTAACTTGAATCATGAAACCCTACATCATAATTGTTATCTACAAAACAAACATGATGCAGGATGAATTGGACATGATAATTGATACTTGAATAATGCTCCAAAACACTTGATAATCTACCCTTGAATGATCCTATAAACACTTGAATTCTCTCATGTTCTCAAATTTTCTATAAGGAATGCTCTCATGAAATTCTTAGGTTAAAATGAGTAAAATAACCTTATATTTATACTTGTTTATGTTAAATTTCCAAAAATTACAACCCTACAAGTTGACATATGATCTAGGAGAATAAAATTCCGCCAATAATTTGAATTAATTTTGATTTTGGGCCACACGGGACTCAAACACTAGAAGTGGCATATGATTCCCATTAGGCATTAATTATGGGAGACATTTTCAAAAATTATTAGAATGATGTAAGATCCATATCGGGGGCCAAAAGCCTACATGGGACCCATATGCCCAAGGGGCGTATGAGTCCTAGGTCACTAAACTTGGTCCACACAACCTAAAAATACCTAAATTATGATTGGATCTTGGTTTAGGTTGGGATTATCCTCATAAAGATGCATTAAATGAGGCTTGTGGATGCAGAATAAGGCAAAATAAGGCATAAAGAAGCACAATTAATAATGAAAACCCTAGATAAGTGTGAAAGTGTGGTACAAAACTTTACAACACCTTTAATAAGGTACAATTAAGTCTTTTTAGTTCACAAGGGCCCTCAACCTAATGTGACTATGTTAAACACATTACAACACTAAGTTGAGGCATCATTAAGCTCAATTTTATAAGGAGGAACTACATTTAGCCCCCACTTTAGTGAGAGAAGGAACTTGATTCAAAATAACACTAAAGTATATGAGACAACACTAATAGTGGTTTCATTGTACAAATTCTAGTGGGATAGGAAAACACCAACCAAGAGGGTTGTGCAAGCCCCCAAGATCAGGATCCTATAGAAAACTAGCATAAGCACAAGACAACACACATGAAAAATGACATAAGGAGGAACAAAAAGACACAAGCATACACTGCCAAAGACAAGGATAGAAGAAAAAATAAAAGAAGGGGCGTATCAAGCTTTGACCATTTATACATCACGATGTTGATCAGATGTAGGATTTTTGTTGAAAAATGCATGTTCACTCTAAGACAATTAAACTTCAGGCTATCCACTCTTTGATTCTCCAAAGAAGTGAGACACATACACACATGACCAATATGCATTCACACACATATGTGAGTGGCTATGGGAAATTCAATCCTCAAATTGGCTTCCTGTCCAACTATAAGAAAGTTATCTCCTAATAAATTTGATAAGGCACCAGGTAACAATGATCTTCTAGCTTCATGAGGCAAGAAAACTTTGTATGCTTGATACTCATGAATAAACAATATTGCTCCATAGGCATGCAAAATGTATTATGCAAGGTGGCCATATAACCAAAATTTTGTAAATGCAAAATAATACAAAGAACATTCAAAGGAGTCTTTCTTAATTCTTGTAATGTCTTAACTTAGGGAACATTAGGCCTAATGTCTCCAAAAGAGAACCAAGCAAAGAATAAAAGATCCAAAACTTTGGGGATGAAGTGTGTGACAACAAGCCACTAAGAGGAATATAATATTTGAATAAAGATCATGCTCTTGAGGGACATCACACCCAATTTCACCACAAAACGAAAAATGCATTGCATGAAACAAGAAGACTACACCATAAAACATGAGAAATGCAAAAAGAATAATTCCAACATATGCCCCCACTTTAAATAAATTTCTAAACACCCTAGTGCAAGAAATTACTTTAAATTAGTAAATGATAGATGCTAGTACAATGAAGAAGACATGAGAGCTAACTTGGAAATCCCTATTCCAAGTTATATGTTTCCAAATGAAGCCATGTCATGAAAGAAAAGAAAGGGTTGCTCCTAATAAAATCCCAAGCACATGAGGGATCCATGGATTTGGGGTCAGTATATGTCTTGGCTACAATTTTTTTATAGAGCTTAGAACTATCATCATTCCCCAAATACTCATGGAACTAGAAGAATGACACAAGGAGAGAAAAAACAAAAGAAACTCCTTTTGGGACAACAAGGAAGAGACATGAATTTATCAATTCCTAGCATCATCCCCAAAAGGAAAGCATAAGACAAATGAAAAGATAAAGAAAAATATTTTGGGTCAACATGGAAGAGACATGAGTGTCTTGATGCCTTGCATCATCCCCAAAAGGAAAACACAAAAAAAATGAAAAGATAAATAAAAATATTTTGGGTCAACATGGAAGAGACATGAGTATCTTGGCACCTTGCATCATCTCCAAAAGGAAAACACAAGAACACGATAAAAGGAAAAGATAAAAGATTTACAACATAGAGAAGAATGTAGGTACAAATAGAGCAATGTAACAAAGAGAGAGAGACATCAAACATAACAGCACAGGGGATCACATTATGCACATGCCATCAAACAAAAGGGAAAGAAATAATGCAAAATATTAGTACGGCACATGAAAGTCAACCTATGAGCAAGTCATCTACATCCCAATCATGTTCATTGTATGCTGAAGGCAGAAAACTAGACAAAGGGAAAATGAAAAATGCATTACTAGGACAAGGCTATCTAACTCCTACGCCTATTGGGTGGAAGACAAGAGTGAGCCAAGATAGGTGGTGGGAATGAGCTCCTTGCATTTTGAAATTATTTTCAATAAGTGTATATCATGTAATAGTGAGAATAGGAATACCCTACAAATATTATATGAAAAGGAGCAGAAGGGTCCCATTTAATAGACTATTTCTATGATATAAAACTTTTTAAAGATTTTGTTTAAGGCACAACACTCATCAATACTATGTCCAAGAATTACATGGTGTCAAAAATGCGATTTTTTGGTAGTTTTGGAATTTGGTTTTCAATATTCTCTTATGGGAGGTAATGTAATCAATCCTCGATGTAAAATTATATACAAATTCCTTTCAATATCAATTGGTGGGTAAGGGAATTGTAGTTTCTTTATTTTGTATGGCCTTATTCATTTTATAGATTCATCAACTTCTCTAGTTGAATGTGGAGGAGGAGGACCTAAGATGATCCTATCATTGTTATTAAGCACTGGTTGCTCTTTAAGAAGGAGGACATTCATATTGAAGAGAGGATCTTGATATCCTAACCATTTAGTATCTTAAGTTGGTATTTTCTCTAAGAGTTGATGAATTTCATGTTCACTTGTTGTATCACATCGTTGTTTTCTCAATATTGTGAATCCTTTTCTAGATGGGAGTGTTGGTCACTATGTTAACATAGAATGGTCGAATGTTTGTTTGCTTAGAGGACCTAGGTTCACCTATTATAGGGAACTTAGGTTCATTTTGAGTGTTAGTTTAAGGATGTTGGTAACCAAACATCTCAATTGGTGGTTTTATAGGAGGTTCTAGTTGTTTCATAGATGGATAAAAGGATGCATCATTTTCAAGGTTATTAAGGAAATCATTTAGGAATTTATTTATTCTATCATAATCTTCTCCAATGATGTTGACTACATGAAGAGCACATGCATTAGGAGTTGAGTGAGAATGGGTAAGTTCAATTTTATTAGGGTCATTTCCAAAAGAACAAATTGACACATCCACCAATGATTTCAAAGACATTCAAAGCTTACTGAATTGCATATCCATGATGAAATGTAATGAAAACTTCAGATTCTAGAGAAGGTAATTACACTATACAATAATATGAAATGAAATGCTCTAGATGCAATTTTGAATTTAAGCAATGCACAAGATAAACAAGTTTAAATTAGATGAAATGAATTGAATGAAATATAAAATATATTAAATAAAACAAAAAAATTATCAACAACAAGCAAAAGCTTAGAAATAGAGTTTAATTTTGGAAAATACAATTAAAAAATTTGCACAAGGACTAAATCACCTAGAGGGGCGTACAAGTTCTAGTGAGGGTTTTTTTCACATATTTCAAAAAAATTTAAGTGATTTTTATGCTTTCTGATTTGGATGATTTTTAGACTAAATGGAAATGTATATTTTAGATGATTTTCATTTATGTAAGATGCAAAAAGAAACCTATATGCACTTTCACTAATGCAAAATTTAGAAACCCTAGAATACCAATTAACTAATGAAAACCCTAATTCAATGTTAATGCAAGGTAGATCTAGGATGATGATGTACTCCAAATCAAAATTATGATGTTCTAAATGTAGGTTCACCAAAATGAAAGGTGGAAAATTGTCATTGCTTATGGTTTAGGACATAGAACAACAATCTTCTTCACTTTCATTCAAGAAAAACCCTAGAGATCTCAATCTAAAGTATGCAAAGGAGAAAGAGATCTTGCAATATGGTTGTCCTAGGGTATTATTATAAACTAAAGAGGGGTTAACCACCAAGCTAAGGCTTGGAAATAGCAATGAAATGCAATACTTAATTTTGAAACCTAATGTAATGAAAGACTTTACTAAATGACCTAAAAATGCATATAAATCAAAAAATAAAGTTGAGAGATGAAAAGTGTACACTTGGAAACCTAAAGAGGATTGGATGGAGACTTGAAATGTTGAAAAAAAATGAATTTAATAATGACTAAGACTCATATGCTAGACCGGCTGATTCAGTCCCAGATTAGGGTTCTGGGTAGGAACAAAAAATTGGCAAAGAGATGACTGAAACTCCTAAAATCTACAAATTTTTCTATGTTGGTAGACATATGCTAGAAGTTGTCTATGATTCTATTTAGGGTTTTTTAGAAATTCAAAATTTTATTCTACTCTTCAATTTCTTCTCTGTCCTTTCCACCTAATTTTTGGATCTGATTCTCTGGTTTGAAACTTATAGATGTCTTTTAATTATCTCCAAATCAAGGTGAAAACTTTGACAACTTTGAATACTTGACAACTTTCTTCAAATTTTCTCTTCAATATAGTTTCAACCTAGATCTATAAATCAAACAATAAAGAGGGGAAAATGTTGGTTTGTTAGTGGAAAGGGTTTTACCTTGTTTAAACCCTATTTTTGTAATTAGACTTTGAAATGAAATGAAATAGGAAAGGAGATTGATGAATGAACAAAATGTAATGTTGTAACTCACCAAACCATAGCAATAAAGTGTTGTAAACATGCATGAAGTGGCTCTGAAGGATGTAGATCTTGAATCTTTCTTGAATATGATAGATCTTAACTTGAATGCTAACTTGAATCACAAAACCCTACATCAAAATTGTTAGCTCAAAAAGAAACATGATGCATGATGACTTTCACATGATACTTTGATACTTGAATAATGCTTAAAAAAATTTGATAGTCTACCCTTGAATACTATTGAATGGTCTTGTAAACACTTGAATGCTCTCATGAACTCAAATTTTCTATGAGGAATTCTCTCATGAAATTAATGGGTGAAAATGAGTGAAATAACCTTGTATTTATACTTGTTTATGGAAAATTTCTCAAAATTACAACACTAGAAGTCGACATCAAATCTAGGAGAATAAAATATTGCCAAGAATTTGAATTAATTTTGATTTTGGGCCACATGGTACTCATATGCTAGAAGTGGCATATGAGTCCCATTAGGTATTAATTATGGGAAAAATTTTCAAAAATGCTTAGAATGAGGTAAAATATAGATCGGGGCCCAAAACCCTAGGTGGGACGCATATTCCAAAGGTGGAGTATGAGTCCCAAATCACTAAATCTGGGCCACACTATAACCTAAAAACACCTAAATTATGATTGGATCGTGGTTTATGTTGGGACTATCCTTAGAAATATGAATTAAATGAGGCTTGTGGATGAAAAATAAGGAAAAATAAGCATAAAGAAGCTCAATTAATACTAAAAACCCTAGATAACTATGGAAGTGTGGTACAACAGGGTATGTGTAGGATCATGATGGGCCAAAAAGTTGCGATATGATGGGTATGTGGCTGACAACCTTTTTTTAACACAAAATTGATGAAACGAAAAGGGTTTTTAAAGGAGATTCTCATCTTTCCACCAATATAAATTATTATTTTCTTTGAATTTAATAAATAATTATTATTCATTTTCTATTTGAATTATGACTAAAGTCCTGATTGATAGGCTAACTGAAAAAATCTATAGCTTTCAAACAATATCACATTTTTTGAATCTGAAACATGTGTCACAATCTATGCTTTGCATACTATAGGATTGAAAGAAAAAAATGAATTTCATGAAGTTTTGACCAAGTTAAGGTGGTCATACATATGAGTTTTTATATTTTTAAAATTTGTAATAAAAAATTCATAATTAATTAATTACTTGGGAAAAAATTACAAAAAAATATGCATCACATCAGGACATGAGTCCTCTATTTATAGCTAAAATATTATAAAAAAATATTATCATTTTATTGTGGTTAGGGTGGTCAGACATACACCTACTTCTCATTTTTTCCCTAAACTAAGTACTACTGCATTGAAATTTCAACTTTTCACCAAATAGATTTTTTTATTTTTAAATAAACCTAGTAGTTTAGAAACTAAATTCAATTTGATATAGATTATATTCTTACATATTTTTGAAATAATATAGATAAATTATTCAAAATTTTATGTCAATTTTGTTAACTCTGATTTTCTTGATTTTTTTGCCACTTAAGGGCCTATTTTTTCTATGATGATCCAACACATACCCAACACTTTACAATACCTTAAATAAGGTACAATTGAGTCATTTTAGTTCACAAGGGCCCAAGACTTAATGTGAGTGTGTTAAAAACATTACAACACTAAATAAAGACATTTTTAAGCTCAATTTTATGAGGGCCCAAAAGAGTGTGAAAATGTCATAGACAACTTTTTTTGACACTACAATAATATATAGTATTGTAGTGTAGGAAAAAGTATCCCTTTTTCACACTTAATTTGGGAGTGAATAACCAATAATAAAATGGACTTCAAGGTGCCTTATTTAGGGTGTTGTAAAGTGTATCCCAACACTTTCATATTAATCTAGGGATTTTTTAATTAATTGGGATTATTTATGCCTTAATTGGTCTTATTTTGCATCCACAAGCCTTATTAATTGCATCTTTCTATGGATAATTCCAACACTTATCAAATAACCAATCATAATTCAATGTTTTGGGTCATTTGTTCTAGATCTGGTGATCTAGGAATCATATGCCACATTGGCCATATGAGTCCCACCTAGGTCTTGGGTACTGATTTTGAATTTCACATTAAACATGACCTATCTTGGAGTTTGTGTCCTAGTTTTCAGCCACTGAGAATCATAGGCCACCTTGGGAATATGAGTCCCACTCTAATTAGGACCCATTTTGAATTAATTTCTTGGCATGATTTTATCCTCCTAGATCTGATGTCATCTTGTAGTGTTGTAATTTTGAGAAATTTGGCATAAACAAGTATAAATACAAGGTTATTTCACATAGTTTCATTATAGAACCTCATAAGAAATCAAGAGAATTTTTGCAAGATTTCACAAGAGCATTGAAGGACATTCAAGAGCATTTAAAGAGAATTCAAAGGCATATTTCAAGAAGATTCTTGCAACAACTCAAGATCCATCATCATGTCAAAGGCATAGAGCATCAAGCATGTTGTTGAGCAAATGTTGTGATGTAGCATTCAAGATCCAAGTTAAGAATTGTTCTACATCTAATTCAAGCTTAAGATCTAGATTATTTATGGCCACTTCATGTTAGAACACAGATTTATATTTCAAGGAATCATTCAAGATATCATTGTTCATGTTTCATTGTTTCATCATAAGGTTTAATTACATAAATAGGGTTTGACCAAGGAAAACCCCTATTCCCTAACAATCAACAAGTTTTTCTCTCTCTACAGATGTGATTGTAGATCTTGGTGTTTTGGAGATTGAAGATCCTTTGAAGAAAAAGTTGTGAGATTGAAGAAAGTTGTCAAGGTTGTCAGAAGGTTGTCATCTTCATGAAAATTCACCTATAGGCCATAATTTTGGGTTTTAGACTTGGGGATTTGATAGGACAGAAGCTACAGAAGATCACTAGAGAATACCTGAGTTTTAGCCAAACCCTAATAGTAGGACTAAATCACCACCTTGGGTGTATGAGTCCCAGTGAGCATGAAATAATAGAATTTTAGGATTTAAAAGCTAGTTTTGATCACATCTTTCTTCTAGGTGTAATGGAAAAAAATTTACTCTACATTTTCACATTTTTTTGGGTTGTCCTTTTTAAATTGAGCTTAATGTAGCCTTGATTTAGTTTTGTAGTGTGTTTAACAAATTCACATTAGGTATTGGGACCTTGTAAACCAAGTGGACTTAATGGTACCTTATTTTGGGTGTTGTAAAGGGCTATACCACACTTTGACACTAATCTAGGGTTTTATTAATAAATTAGGCTTCTTTATGATTTAATTGACCTTATTTTACATCTTTTTGAGGATAATCTCAAAATGAACCAACATTATATCATAATTCATACCTTATTGGATTGTATGTCATAATTTTAGTGATATGGGACTCATACACCACCTTGGGTGTATGGGTCCCACCTAAGTTTTGGGGACCTGATCTAGATTTCACATGAATCTAAGAATTTCTTAAAAAATGTGTCCTAAAGTTTAGCCTAATGGGACTCATATTCCACTTCTAGCATATGAGTCTTGTGTGGTTTAAAATTAAAATAAATTCAAATTCTTATCAAGATTTTATCCTCCTAGATTTGATGTTGACTTGTAGTGTTGTAATTTTGGGAAATTTGGCATAAAAAAGTATAAATACAAGGTTATTTCACTCATTTTTCACCTACCAAGTTTTCAAGTGACCTAACAACTTGAGTATTCATTTATTATAACAAATTGGAGTTTACAAGAGCATTCAAGGGATGATTATCAAGTGTTTTAGAGCATCATTCAAGTATCAAGCATCATGCATCATGTTTGTTTTTGAGCTAACATTTGTGATGCAGGGATTTATGATTGAAGTAAATATTCAATTCAAGATCTATTACATTCAAGCAAGATTCATGATCTACATCCATTGGAGCCATCTCATACATGTTTGCAGCACTTTATTCCTAGGGTTTGGTTAGTTGTAACATTGCATATTGTTCATTCATTATTCGTCCTTTTCATTTGATTTCAATACAAGGTTTGATTACCAAAATGGGTTTTGACAAAGAAAAACCCCTTTCTAATAAAAAAACAACATTTTCCCCTCTTTAGTGTGTGATTTGTATATCTAAGTTGAAGACCCTAGAAGGAGCAAGATTGGAGAAAATTTGTCAAGTGTTCAAAGTTGTCAAAGTTGTCACATCATCTATAAGATCATTGAAGGACATCTATAGAGTAGAATTCAACATTTCAAATTCGGGAATCAGGTTGAGAAGAAAGAGTGGAGATTGAAGAGAACATTTAGATCTTAATCCTCCAAGAAAGACAAACATGATTGATACACTACTTCTAGGATAGGAGTCCCAGTATAGTGAAATTGGTATTTTTAAAGAGTTCTAGACTTGTCTTTTCTAGATTTTTGTTCCTACTTAGAAATCCTAATTTGGGACTAAATTACCCAGACTAGCATATGAGTCCTACTAGACATTAAATTTAGCATATTCAGCATTTCAGGTCTTCAATCAAGTTTCTACAAGTTTCCAAGTGCCCCTCTATGCTTTTCCAGCTTTCTATTCTATTTTTCATACATTTCTAGGTCATTTAGTGAAGTCTTGCATGCTACTAGTATTTCTAAACCATAGCTTGGTGGTGAACCCCTCTTTAGTCATTTATCATACCCTACAACATCCCTATTGTAGATCTCTATGGGTTTCTTTGAGTTCTATTTTAGCAAAATAGGGGGTCTTATCTCCCTTGTTCCATCTTCCAAAAAGGTGGAACCATATTTCCAACTTTACATTAGGAACCTCTTTGTTCATTCTCATTTTACTGTCCCATTTTTTAGTTTCAATTCTTAGGTCATTTAGTCAAGTTTGTATGATACTTTCATCTCATTATTTCTAAGCGTTAGCTTAGTGGTGAACCCCCCTTTTTGACTTTAATCACACCCTAGGATACCTTATTGTAGATCTCTTTCCCTCATTTCCATCCCTATATTGAGATCTCTAAGGTTTCCTTGAATGAAACTTGAAGGAAATTGGTGGAGGAACCTTAGTCCCCCTTTAGTTCTATCTCCCAAAGCATAGAAGGACTATTTTCTACATTTGAAATATATAAATATAATATATATTGTATATTATGTATTATCTAGTATATTAAATATACTATATAAATTATACATTATGCATTATATATACAATATATAGTATAATATATAATGTATAATATATTTATTTATTGGTGTGAATAAATGTATTGTACCTAGTTATTTCACTTACTAGGGACTTAGGGGACATATTCACATGTTAAGTTTACTTAGGTTGTAAGATTATTTCTAGAAGGTGTTAGTTGTCATGAGTTGTTTTCTTATCCTTTGAAAACTAACACATGTGACCTAGGTAGTTGTGTCAAGTTGTCTCATGTCATATGATTAAGAAACTTGTCATAATCCTATGACATCTTGCATCTCACCTTGGCTATATAACGAAGGGATCTCTCTCATTGTACACACAACTACATTGACTCTTTTTGTATTCTTTGATAGGAATACAATTTATTCTTGTCATATTGATCTTTTGATTATTTTGTGCTTTCCATAGGCCTTTAGATCTTGGGTGGTTATCTCCATAGCCAAATCTTACATGGTATTAGAGCAAGTTGAGTGCATTTGGTTAGTCTTTTGGGAGATCTTGAGTGCAATCTTGTATTTGTGTGATAGAAATACCAGATTCTAGGGGGGTTCCTTCCTTGCCTTCAAATTGTAGGTACATTTTGGGAGCTTTTTGCATCATATCTTAGCTCACCATTACATCTAGAGTGTCTGAGATAGTCAAATTTTCCTTTTGTTTTGTCCTAGTAGGACATTGGAGGCCAAACTTGCAATGGTTTGAAGTTGGGTATTTGTTTCCTGATCTAGAAGGTTGCCATATTTTTAGAGTAGTTTGGGTCAAAACAAACCTTACCATCACATCCGGGAGGCCTGAAAACCTAAAGATAAATTACCAATTTGTTGATTTGGACACTATTAGTTGGAGGCGAGGGAATTTTTTTTTTGTTTAGATAGGTTGTCCAACCTCGAGCAGTACTGTATCATTAATATTTTCGCAAAAAAGTATTTTAGTTAAATATTTTCTATGATTTACTTATACAATTTGAGGAATTTTTTTTATTTGGGTTGACATCTTTCTCATTATATTATGAGGAATGTAAAGATTCCACCCACTGGTCGATGTATAGGGTGTTGTCAGGTCCAAATTGGCAGATTTGTATGATGATTCATCGACCCTATTGCATAGTCAATCGGTACATAGGTATGAGTTTATTACTTAGTCGACACATTTTTTTCTACATGGTCATTAGATCATCAAATCATCATAAAGTGGTAGTCAAAGACATTCTTTTTAGTTAGTTCACTGCCTGCATCACCTCACCAATAGGTCAACCCACTTATTTGGGTGTCCTCTTATTTTACCAACATTTTTTTAAAAGTTTTTTTAATAAATTTTTTATTATGTTTTTAAATTTTTTTTTTTTTTCAAAGCTTTTAAATAAAATCTTTTGTGAGATTGTTTTTATTATGTTTTTTTTAAATAAACTTTTGATGTTTTTCTTTATCAAATTTTAATAATGAAAAAACAAAATTATGTTTGTTTCTTATTAATTTTTTTAATAAAGTTTTTTAAGTAAAAATTAAAAAATCTTTATTAGAAGTCTTAATAAGGTTTTTTTTTTTCAAAAAATAAAACAATTTTTTTTACTTTATTTTTAGTTAAGTTTTTTTTAAAAACAAATTTCACATGAATAAGAAAACCTGGGAAAAATATTTTTCCTCCTGATTGAGCCTTGTTATCATTTTCTGCTCCTTCAATTTTGAATCAATAGGGGCCAGTTTCTCCCACCGACATCAACCTAGAGGGATTTCTTCATGGTCTTATGCTTCGAGGAACTTTTGGTTGGCTTCTTCATCAACATGTCTTGTTTTTCAAAATGATTGTTGTAGTTCTTCTCTTTGTAATGTTGTAATCACACTAAAATAAAGTGCCACATTTTTTCTTTCAATGTACTCTATCATACTGTATGCTTCTTTGGATTGATCTATGTATCCAATGTTAGTTCCTATATACTCATAGAATGTAGTGGTTGGTTACCCATGCATTTGTGTGTGATGGACTAGAGACCATATTGACACTCCTATTTTGAAGAACTCTACATGTGTTTAGAAGTTTGGTTCTAATTCTAGAGACTTGGTACCTATCTCCAGTTGAGATAGGGATATATCAATGTATCAAGAGAGTGTCTAGTTGACACTTGTATAGTTGTCTCCTTGGTCCTAACCTTATTCTTGTTGTAGTGTGGATTCATCTACAGTTCTTCATCAACATATTCTACAGTTACTCATGAGTTGATAGTTTCAGCTCAGTCACCATTTATGTGGCATCTTCTATAGTGGTACCTAATTCTTTCTATATGTTCTTTTCATAGTTTGACATTCTTTTGTAATAGAATTTGGAGGACTCATCATCATCCTTGGTCCGCTCTACATCAATTTTCACATTGTTTTACATTGTCTCCTTCTTCAGTTAAGATTGGAGACTCTTGGCATTGTGACATTTGAGTAGGAATCCTCCATTGAGGGGGAGTTACATGGACTATCTTCATTCTCTTATGGGGGGATTTTTTCTTCACTCAAGGTTTTGTCCTTCCTAGAGCATGTTTCTTGTTTTGTTTCTCTCTTTTGGGGATGAGTTTTGTCCCACTAGTTTTTCCCCTTTTCTCTAGTTGTGAGAGATTGCATTGCATGTGTACATGGGTACCTAACATGGCCTCATAGCCGAGACCCATCTTTGAGTCATTTTCATAATAATCTTCCCCCTAAGTTGCACTTAAGGGGGGGTATTGGTGTGAATAAATTCCTTGTACATAGTTATTTCACTTACTAGGGACTTAGGGAAAATATTCACATTTTAAGTTTACTTAGGTTGTAAGATTATGTCTAGAAGGTATTAGTTGTCATTAGTTGTTATCTTATCCTTTGAAAACTAACACATGTGACGTAGGTATTTTTGTCATGTTGTCTCATGTCATATGATTAAGACACTTGTCATAATCCTATGACATCTTGTATCTCACCTTGGCTATATAAACAAGGGGTCTCTCTCATTGTACACACAACTACATTGACTCTTTTTGCATTCTTTGATAGGAATACAATTTATTCTTGTCATATTGATCTTCTAATTATTTTGTGCTTTCCATAGGCATTTAGATCTTGGGTGGCTATCTCCATAACCAAATCTTACATTATAAAATATGGATAATACAAAATACTTTTAAAACACTAAATGTAATGGATAAATATTCTATGTCCATAAGAATAGATATCCATTTTTTCTGACAAAATCTACAACCTTGGGATTTCCCTCTAGATTTCCTTAGAATTTGGATTGTGAGTATCATACCTAGAAATTCAATCACAACAACTTTTTAAAAAAATTTCCTTAGTTTTTGAAAGTTCTCCCTTGTGGCTAATGACTTTTTCTATTTGAATTTGATGAAACAAAAAGGGTTTATTGAGAAAATTGTTAGCTTTCCACCAATATAAGATATACCTTATTTTGAATTTAAAAGATAATTATTATTGATTTTCTACATGCATTGTGACTAAATTATTGATTGATAGGATGATTGAAAAATATCTATAATTATTAAAAATTTCACATTTTTCAAAATATGAAAGATGTAACACATTTTATGCTTCCCATACTATAGGATAATTTTTTTTGAATTTCATAAATTTTTGACCTGGTTTTTTTATTTGTGGAAAAATAGGTTTTGAATAGACTTGAAACAATTTACAAACAAGTTTTAAAGGGACCCAAAACCTAGTCTAAACAAAGAACACTACCAAAGATAAACCAAAGCAACCAATAGCCAAGACATTAAAAAAACACTATTCAAGAAAGTATCTCTTTGGACAAGAAAGATAACTTTGAAGGGGCCTCAAAACAATCTACAAATAGGTTTCTAAGGGACCCAAACCTTATCATAACAAATAACACTACCTAATATAAACCATACCTAGCCAGCAGTCATACATGAAATAAAAAAGAAACAACAAATTACTTAGATATAGAGGTGATAGCCCCAAAACAAACCAACTCAAGATAAACATTAGTCATGAACTAAGAGAAATTAGTGAGGTACTTAAGCCTAATAGCACTAACATTCACTATCTTTTGATAAAGATCTAGGATCCCATCACCATTCTTGACCTCCACCTCAATAGGATGAAACAAAACAAACTGGAATAAGGGAAACAAAATCTCCCTAACAACATTTCCATCTTATCCACTCAAATATTCTCCACCTCAATAAGAGAATACAACACCTCCATTGTAAGAGTATGAAAATACCTCCCGTTCTCAACCTCCCCCTGAATAGGAAGAAAGAGAACAAAATTGAAACAAGGGAAACAAAAGCTCCCTAACAAAAAATACATCTTCTTTGATCGAATATTCTCCACCTCGATAGGATAAGACACCACCTCTATTGGAAGAGAAGATAAGGATCCTAAAAATGTAGCATAATCCCTCTTTAATAAGAAGAAAAATTGGGAATAAAGATCCCCATTCAAAACCTACATAAACCAGTATTAGTAGGTAGTAAACCTACTGTATACAAATAGGATCCAAAACATTATAGATGGAGGCTAAGTGATTCCTCCCCATCAGTAAATATCTCATCATATGCAAAACCAATAAGAAAAAGGAGTTTCCTATGAAAACAACCCCCAAATTAATAACTCCCCACACCACCAAGGCAATAATGTCACAAATATCAATATTCATGTGACTATAGGAATCCTTCAACCTAATGATAAAGAACATGGGCGAGTTCTTTACACAAACCAAGTAGGTAGAAACACATAAGAAAATAAAACCAACATAAACCAAGTCGGTAGAGACACACAAGATCGCAAGGCTACAAGTTTGGAAGCAATAATAACTTTGGAAAGAACCAACCACAAGGAAATGGCTCTTGCAACACAACAAACTATGGCTGCATCATGTAATATAAAATTAGCAACCCTTCCACACTCAACAATTCACACAAAAACTTGTAAAACTAGGTTGAAATAGTCATGCATGTAGTAGAGAAAAATTACCTTTGATAGTAGAGCCATAACCACACCAAGCTCTGAAAATAGAGCAACCATAACCATACCAAGAATTGACATTAGAACAACCACCATCATAGCAATCAAGTGGATACAACCATGCCTAAAACAAAGAAATAACATCTCCTATAGTAGAACCACAACCACACCACACTCAGATAATAGAGAAACCATAAACACCAAGCACAAACAACAAACAACCACCATCATACCATGCACCGACAACAAAGTAACCCAAACCATACTAGGTAGATCCCCATCTGCATCCTTTGAATACCCTTTTCCATCTTCCTCAACCTCTGAAAATTTGAAACCTACTCCTCCACTCCCTTTACCACTCATGTTAATCACAAAAACAAGTTTTAATATTTTTAAAAAGTTCTAATAAAAAAATCATAACTAATTATTTACTTCCAAAAATATTACAAACAAAATGCAACACATCTAAGCATGTGTCCTCTACTTATATTGAATTTTTCAAAACAAAAAAAATTGCTTGTACTTAGGTTTGTCAGACATACACCTACTTTTTCTTCTTGAAAATTTAGTACTCCTGCATTGAAATTTCAGATTTTCACCAAATAGATTTACTTTTTCCAAAAAAGGACTAGTATCTTAGAAACTAAACTCAATTTTCAACAAACTTTTTTCT
Source organism: Sequoia sempervirens (assembly GCA_007258455.2). Classification (NCBI taxonomy): domain Eukaryota; kingdom Viridiplantae; phylum Streptophyta; class Pinopsida; order Cupressales; family Cupressaceae; genus Sequoia; species Sequoia sempervirens. The sequence continues at coordinate 19,196 of VDFB02377840.1, forward strand.
TACATATTTTCAAATTATTTTAACAACCTATTGAATTTTTTTATGTCAAGTTTCCTAACTGCCACTTAAGGGCCTAGTTTGGACGCCCATGATCCTGCACTGACCCAATGGCTTTTGCAATTACCAATATATTTGTTTCTTCTTAAGGGGATAAATTTTTTTTGTAGGTAGTGGAGCATGTTCTATCTTAAAGATTTTATCATTGGCACATGAAAACTTTCTTCATGGGGGGATTCATATCCTCATTTTATCTCTCCTATTTTGGGGCATCTATTGTATCTGTTGATATAAATCATCCTTGGGAGTCACATCCAGTCCTCACTCTATCCTTCTTTCATTAATGCAGTTATTTCATTTTCTCTCTTTTAGAGAGAATATTTTTCTCATGTGATTTTCTCCTTCTCTCTGGTTATGATAAATTCATTTATTATTACATGGGTACCTCAATAGGCCTTATCGTCTTGAGTCATCCATGTATCCATAATTGAATTATTCATCAAGTTTTTAGATTCTCCCTACTTTGATATTAAGGGGGGATGTTGGATTAAATAGGTCATCACTAATTATTAATTAATTATTAGAAACCTTTTTCTATAATTACTTTAGCTAAACATATGAATTGATTTTCATTATTAAATTGAGCTATATTCTATTAGAGTTTCCAATAAAATTCTTAAAACTAAGATCACCTACAAAACCTAGATTAGCCTTCTACAAGGAAAGAAACTAAAGATATGTGAGAGAAATTTTCATAAAGATGTGCCAATAATATTATTGGGAATAATGAATTACATGAGAAGACTAGCTTTTATAAAACAATATGCAAAACCCTAAAGGAAAAACATAATTAGGACCTAAGTAAACATAAGAAAGTGTAATTAAATATATAATTACACCAACAACCCCTTAAGTGCAAAGTAGGGGGAATAAGAAACATGTAAATAATTCAAGTATGGGTCCATTAGAGCATGAATGGGCCCTGACTACAAGGCCATGTTAGGTCACCATGTACATATGCAGTGCAAGAGAAATAGAGAATGCAACCAAGTGATGAAAGATGGAGGAATCCATATGACACCCCAAGTACACCATAGATCACATAGATACATAAGAAATGGCCCCCATAAGAGGGAAATATATGATGAAATAATTTGTAAGCTATGTGTATGTCCACGCCGATGTCAAATTGTGACTAAAATTGATCTATCAGAGCAACTACAATGAAGATTCTAGAACATTAACAATAAAATGAATGAGTCTTACAATGAGATGTTGCTCGATGAGAATTTGATGTGATTTAGGATCATTAACCATAGGCTCTCAATCTAAGACGTGAACTGATGCAAACCAAAATGTGTCAAGTTATGAACAAGATTATGGCCAAAAGAAACTACATAATCTAGATACAAATCATGCAAGTTTTCATCAATATGAATATGGGATAAAAGTGAATGGCATGTGACTACACTCTAATAAAATTATTACGCAAGAATCCCCTTGATGGAACTTTATTGAAGTTCATTTATTATAATACCCCAAGATTGTAAAACGAGAACATGCAAAACATGAAGAAATCAAAGAGAAATGAAAACATAAAGCATGCAAGGATTAATGTTCACATCTACCTCCATGAAGAAAAAATGAACTCAAATCTACGTAGATGATGAAATTATCTTTTCGACGCTATAAGTTTTGAAAAAACAGACACTGTATGCTCAAGTTATGATTTTTTGAATAAAGGTAAATTTTGCTAGCCAACAATGCAGACACAACCATTATTATTTTATTTCTAAAAAAATTACTCTTTGCATGAAAAAAATAATTGATACCTCGATAATATTTTTGTTCTACCAACAAAATTCAAAAAGTTTTTTTGAATGCAAAAAGTAGAACATGTGATTTGGGAAAAATAAAAAAATTCACATGCAAGCAAAATAGTCACAATTTTGATAGATGTTTCTACACTTTTTTCTTACTATCTACAAAATCTACCAAATACCCGTATGATATTTTCTGATTTCAAATAAAATTCATAAATTATTTGTGTCAAAAATACATGAAGAAAAAGATAGTGGTCAGTTTTTTAACCAAAATATACCAAAAAATTGCTCAAGGTTGATCCCTTGAGGGTCCCTAAAAACTCTTTGATTGATTTTTTCTTGGATTTGAGAAGGGGCTTGTAGATTAGTCCTCTGATACCATGTTAGAATTTCCAATAACCTCCATAAAACCAAGATTACTTGCAAAACCTAGATTAGCCTTCTACAAGGAGAAAAATAAATATATAAGAGAAATTTGCAAAAGGTGTGCTAATAATATTATTGAGAATAGTGAATTACATGAGATGACTTTCTTGTATAAAGCAATATGCAAATCCCTAAAGGTAAAACATAATTAGGACCTAATTAAACCGAATAAAGTGATTAAATATTTAATTACACCAACATATTCATATTATGTTTTCCCATTACATTAGATGAAGGATGTTGAAGCACCCAAGACCAACTGCACACCAAAATAAACCTTCACAAAAGAGAGAAGAAACATGAGAAGTTATTTCACTAGGAGTGAAAATAATGTATTGAGACTAAATAATACATAATGTACAAAATTCCTTATAAGGCATGAAAATGGGTGATGGGTGAGAAAACAACCCTACACGGGAAAAAACAACCTGAATAACCAATGCAATATTAAACCTAAGTAAACTTAAGAAGGTGAATAATATTAACACTAACACCCCCCGTAAGTGCAACTTAGGGAAAATAAAAATGAAAAATGAGATGCAAAAATGGGTCCCCACAACAAGGCCATGTTAGGTACCCATGCACAACTAGAATGCAAAATAGAAATATCTCACAACCAGAGAAAAGAAGAAAAACCCTGTGGGAAAAAACCCCTCTCCAAAAGAGAGAAAAGAAAAATAATAATGATGCATGCATGGAGGATTCAATAAAATCCCCAAGGACTACATAAATCATGTATATATAATCAATGTCCCCCCCATAAGATGGAAAGAGAGATACTATGTAGCCCCCCCACAATGTGTAATCACCTGTAAGAATGGTAAGTGCCTAAAGACAAAACATGATCCAATGTAAAAAAAATACTATCTCCCTTTTGGAAGAAACAAAACCAAGACAAATTCAAGTAATTTTCCCATTCTATATAGGAATTGAAAGAAGGAATCATGAATATGTATGATGATGTCTCTAAAATTTTCTCATGTGTCATCATGATCTTGGAAGATGATGCCACAAACCAATCAGAAACATTCCTAATCACAATAGAAGGTGACAAAAAAGGTACCACTAGAAAATGATGTTGAACAATATCTAAACAATGAGATGGTTTGAAAATAGTTGTGCAATAACTATCATCAAAGAGGAAAGATAAACCCTCAAATTTTTCCTCCAAATTTGAAATGCGAGGCTCCCAAACAAGGAACCACTGTCTTACATAATAGGAATCCCAATCAGGAAGATAATCATAATCATTTTGTTTAGGAATGATGGAAGCAATTAATGAAGGTGTATCAATTATCTCTAACAAAGAATCAGGAACCACTAAAGCAACCACAACCTCATTTGAATTCTCAACAACCTCCAAAGAATCACAAGCATGGTTTATCTTCTCTAAATAACAAAGAGACACACTAGTATTGGAATGAAGGTCATCGAGAGATGGAAAAGCATCAGGATCTCCATCTGATTCTTGAAGGTATGTCCAAAGAGCATAAGGGATCTCAAATGACAAAGTGAATCCAAAAGATCCTTGTCATTTATATGCTAAAAAATAACTCCATAGAATGTAGCCCTAAATCCTTTCCAAATGTATACCTGCTACATGTGTCTAAAAAATGAACTTCATTATACAAGTATGGAAATAGATTCTCCTCACTAAGATGGGTGAGAACAACATCACCCCATTGTGTAAAGTTCCCTTTCTCCAAAGAAACCATTATAACTGAATTCCTCAAAAAAAATCAAAGATAATGCTTTTACAAACTTCCAAAAAAGAAATAAACCTGATTTGGTGCAAAATATGATGCATTCCATTGCTTGATATTCATGAGGATGTCAAGAAAAATGTCACCAAGCACTCCACATGAGCCTTGAATCACAAAGTAATGAAGGCACTAGAGTATAAAAAAGCTAATTTTTGTGGATATCTTTCCAATGTGGGACAATTTTTTTGCAACAAAGTAAAAAACCAATGAATTTTTCACCCCCCAAAAAAGAAGGAAACCCTATCTATGGATATAAATCACACCTCCTACAAAAAATGTGATCTACAAACTGAAAATAATTACCATACACAATAGAAACACCCTCTCTTTTGGAAAAATTGTGCCTTCTTCAACAACAATAACACAAAACACCTTTAACAGAGGAAAGAATGACAAGGAAAGGAAGAATTCATAGACTCTTAAGAAAAGAATCAGGCCCCACACAACAAAGGCTAGTGCCTCTCAAATGACACATCCCCTACCCAATAAAGTATCCAAAAAAAATGCTTCCCTTACTAGCTGAAACACACATAGCAATGCGAAATAAAATATAAAAAATGCCTCTTTATAGGAAAAGAAGAATGCACAGGTCTCCAAAAGCATAATCAAATGCATTTGGAAAAAAAATTTCCCTCTTGATTAATTCAATGCCCCTCCAAATGAAGGTATTCACTGCCAAAAAGGGTTTCAAAAATTGAAAAAGGAACGCCTCCACTTCATACATCTCAAAGAAGAGAGAGAAATGCAACCTCCAACAAAAAATCATACCACTAGAGGTCAATAATGACTCTCAAAGATATGATTCATGCCCAAAAAGAAAGGTGTTGGAAATTGTATTGCATCAAATGGTTGTCATTGATGTCAACACAATATTGAATGTATGAGATGTTTACCAGAATCTATTCACTATCAAATACATTCTTTATCTATGATCCGTTGTGTTGGTATTTGGGTCCAAATTCTGCTGCAAGACAAGCTATGACTTTGATATCTTAACTATGTCAGTATGATTCACTCAGACAACTATATTCACAATCTTGAGAAGTTTTTTGTTGGGAGTAGTAAGTTATCAATGACAAAGTTTCTTGGGTCTTGGCTGACCTAACAAATGTTATGATCTAAGAAGATTAAATTTACCTTGGGGAATTTTTTTGTATGGAGCTTAGCTGACTTGGTATAATCAATTACATGGATAAAAATTTTAAATCATATATAGTGTTGACAAAGAAATTTTTGATTATTTTGTGTTCATCTATTTAGGCCAACCTAATTGATGATTAATATATCCTTCTATATGTATAAGATGTTTTGAGGAATGAGAAGTGCATGAGGAGTGAATGTGAAATATGAGGAGGAAAAAGTGTGTGATAGAATGAAGTGTGAAATGTGAAGAGAAAAAGAGGTGTGTGAAGATATGAGCCTAAATAATTTATTATTTGTGGATCAGTGGAGTTTTGTTAAGTGACTACTGTGTGAGGTGGTTCTTCATATTCTTAGCTTTATTGGAACTACTCCTTACACATCAAAGGTGCATCCCATCAATTCAATCCTTTGGCAGTGAGCCACTATTATTGTATCCTAGCAGTTAGCCATCTTTTTTATCTTTGGGTTGTATCCTTTTTGGACAGTGAGTCCTTATTTTCAGACAATGAGTTCTTATCTCAAGCAATGATACTTGTTTCAGGTAGTGAGCCTTTTGTAATCAATTTTGATATTCTCTATAGTGTGAGTTAATCTTCACCATGGTTTTTCCCTTATTAGGTTTTCCACGTAAATCTAGTGTTATTTTGTTTATGTGTTGGATTTGAGTTTGTGCATTGAAATTTGATGATTAATCATTTAAGCAATTTTAATTATTAGTTCTAGAGATTGAATTAAAGGTTAAAGTATGTGATAACCGATTGACCCCCCTCTCAGTTTTCCTATTCAACAATTGGTATCAAAGCATGGTCCTTTGAAATGAGTTTAACAACTTGAAGGAGATCTTGGTAGGCTGAACAAAATGATGAAGGAATTTGACTTGGATGAAGAAGTAAGAAAAGAGGATGCAGAGTCTAAAAGTGAAGATCTAAAAGAAAATGTCAAGCAATCAAGATTTAAGGTGATCAAATGATCTTTGACAAACCCTACGAGATTAGAAAGGAAGTGCTTACAACAATTATAGGATTATGCAATGTTAGACCCATACCAGTAAAGAAGTTAGTGAAAAAAAAAGAGGTTGAAGCCCTAATTGGAGTGACAAGTGACCAAAGGGAACTTCTAATTCATACTATAATTGACCTTGTTATAAGGTATGTTGCATATGTCATTTCATTTAAGATTTATTTCAGAAATAGGGAAGGTTCTACTTCAGCAATTTTTGTTTACATTGCACATGAAATGGTTGAATAGAATGTGGATTTCAGCTTGTGTGAGTTATTAAGGAATCAATTAATGGAGAACATTAATTACTATGAAAAAAAATGAAAATTACCCTCTTTTTTTTGGATCCTTGGTTATATGTGCGATGATGTATTTTCTGAAGTTGTTACCATTGAAAGAGAATGTTGTGTGAAATTCAATTGTAGCAATTGGGAAGTAGGTTTATTGGAATCTAAATTTTTTAGTAGAGAAGGAAAAGATTTGTAAAGAATAATTTGTAGAAAAAATAAATGCATGGAGTTCTAGTATGGTTTCCAATCTAGTTGGGATGTTTGAGGTAGGATCCTCCTCCGGGAAGAGGAAAGCAAGAAGAATTATTTCATGTACCCCTCTGGAAATAAAGAAGCTAAAGATAGAGGAGAAGAAAGAAGTAAGGAAGAAAAAATTACAAAATAATTTGATCTGATATCAACAGATGATGATGACAAATACTTTACTAAAGAGGTGTTGAAGATTCTTGAGCAGTCTAATGGTTTGAAGAATATTGGAGATGTTTGGTTGTCATGACCAACATATGAAAAAGATGAGATTATAGACACCTTGGCTATTTATATAATTCATAATGACATTTATCTAAGTGAGTTGACAAAACTTTTACCGGAAGTATTGATTGGGCAGATTGAAGAAAGAATAAAGGTATTGTCACCTAGGGAAACAAAAGAAAAAGATGAGATTCAATTGGATATGGAAGAAATATGCATAAATGCACATAATCTTGATTGAATGAGAGCATAAATGAATTATAGTCATGCATCAAAAGCATAAATAATGAGTATAGGTATTGTCTCTAGTGGCCTACTATTATTAGAAACTATAGAAAAAAAAATTATGCTATTGAGCTTTAGTTGGATTCTATTGGAAAGACATATAATATCCTTAATGACAATGATGGATCGCAGAAGAAAAGGATCAATTACTTACATTATGAACATGCAATCATTGTGTTATATAGGTATGGTATTGTGAAATAATTTTGGAAAGTTAAAGAGATAATTGAGTTGAGATTGGAACAATTTTCTGATCTCTTGGTGGAAGCTGATAAAAATGAACAAAATATCATTATCCTAGATACTCTTCTAGAAAAAATTGATTTGATAGTAAAGAACAAAAGTATTTTTTTAAACATTAGGTTGGTAGTGGATTCTTGGAAGACATTTCTTCTAAAATTAAAAGAAAAATGCAAGGAGATATTTTTGGAGAAGAAGGATTGAGGTAAAGAACCATTTTTGATATCATTTTTGTTTTGTAGACTATTTTTGTAAAAAAAATTGGTCTAAGGGGGAGATAAATCCTTTTTAATTTTCATTGATGTAAAAGGGGGAGAGAAAGGATGTGAAAAGAATAAAAATCATTACAACTCATCAAAGGAACTACAAAGGTTGTTTTTTTTGGCTTTTCACATCTTGTGTTGCTGGAACCTATGAAAACGAGGGAATGAATGAAGTATTCAAATCCACTTTCAAAGATATTCCACTCAAGGATAACCCTAGAGATCTAAATGCAAAGGATATTGAAATATTGCAATAGGGCTATCCTAGGGACTAAATATGATCTAGTGAGGGGTTCACCAACAAGTTCAAACTTGGAAAAGACAACGTAATGCAAGTTGTGAGACAACATCCTAATTGAATGCAAACTAACTCTAAGTGACCTAAAAAGATGAATACAATGTTATAGAAAGTTATGAGATAGAAAGTATGCACCTGGAACACTAAATAATGTGGAATGGATGTTTGGAATGCTGAAAACTCTATTGTCACAGTTGACTAGGACTCATTCACCAAGATGGGTGAATTAGTCTAGTTTTTGGGAAAATGCATTGGAGTAGGTTTCAGCCAAAAGGGTATCTGAATCTGTTAAAATATCTATCAGGTTTGTATAGTGGGTCTCATCTTCCACTTATGGAAAATTAGTACACTTCTTTTTTGGGAGTTCAAGAATTGATTCTATTCCTCTAAGTCTATTATGCTCATTTTGACTAGTTTATGGATCCCAAACTACAAATTGCCGCCTGTAGACCTTCTCCAAGCTTCTCCAAGGCTTGATGTCAACTTTAGGGATTTGAAAACTTTTCTCCAACTTTGCTTCTTATAAAAATATACAACCTATCCCTACAAATCACACACAAGAAGAAGGAAATTTGTTGTCAAGTTAGTGAATAGGGGTTTTCCTTGGTCAAACCCCTTGTTGGTAATTAAACCTTGAAATGAAAGCAACTATGAAAGGAGAATTATGATTGAAGAAAAGAAAATTTTTCAACTCACAAAACCCTTTCAATAAGGTGCTACAAATATGCTTGAAATGGCTGCAATGGATGTGGTTCTTGACTCTAGCTTGAATGATGTTAATCTTGCTTGAAACACTTGCTTGGATCATAAACTCTACATCAAAAATGTTAGCATAATAAAAAACATGAAGAATGAAATCCTTTACATGATGATTGACACTTGAAGAATTCTCTAAAATTCTTGATAATTTTCCTTTGAATTCTCTTGTGAATGCTCAAATTCTCTTGTGAACTCTCTTGAATGCTAGGTGTTGAAATGAGTTAAAGAACCTTGTATTTATACTTAATTATGCAAGAATTCTTGAAATTACAACACTGCAAGCCGACATCATATCTAGGAGAATAAAATCCAACTAAAATCCCACCAAAAACTTGTTTGGGGCCAAAATATCTAGGTGGGACCCATTAACCCAAGGTTCTGAATGAGTCCCAGACACTAAATCTGGGCCACACAAGCCATGAACACCTAAATTATGATTGGTCAATGATCTAGTGTTAGGATTATTCTCAAAAAAATGAAATAAATGAGGCTTTTGTATGTAAAATATGGCCAATTAAAGCATAAGAAAGCCCAATTATTAAGGAGAAGACTAGAGGAATGTGAATGTGTGTTAGAACACTTTACAACACTCCAAATAAGGAAAGATTAATGTTGATTTTGATTAAAATTATGTTTATTATGCTTAGTTAATTGATAAAACCCTTCACAATACTTTTGCAAGGCACCATTAAATTCCATTAGTTCACAAGGGCCCAGGACCTATGTGAATGTGTTATCCATATTACAACACTAAATCAAGGCAACCAAAAGGATGTCCTGAACAAATCAGAAAAATTAGAAGGGTTACTTTTTCAATGACTCCATCTATCCCCCACTTTAGTGAGAGGATGAACCTACATCAAACTCACACTAAAGTAGACAATCATGCATTAAGAGGGGTTCAAATTTACCAATACCAATAAGATGAGTTAATGATCAAGAGGGTTGATCAAGCCCCTAGGATCAAGATCCCATGAAAAACCAACATAGGAACAAAGGAACACACATGAGAATGATATAAATAGAAATGACAAGCAACAAACATATAATACCAAAGATGAAAAGAAAATGTAAAATATAGAAGAAATATAGATTGAAGCTTCAATCATTTTTCCATCACGATGTGGATCAAATCTCGGTTGTTTGTCTAAAAAATGCATACTCAGTTTGAGGTGATGGAACTCTTGGTTATCCACTGGGTGAGAAGGCCTAAAAGCTGAAAAACATACACTCATGGCTAGTATTCACTCACACACACATGCAAGTGGCTATGGGGAAATTCATGCCTTAGATAAGGCTTCTTTCTCAAACCATAACAGAGTTATACCTCTTCATAACCTTAATAAGGAACCACCCAAAAATGATTTTCAAGCGTCATGAGACAAGAAAAACTTCATATTCTTGGAGCTCATGAACAAACAAGATGGCTCCATAGGCATGCAAGCTATGTTATGCAATGTGGCCATCTAAGAAAATGCTAAAATAGGATATGTTTAAGGCAATCTTGGTTAGTTCATGTGAGGTCTTTAACTTAGGGAACATTGTGGCTAATGTCTCCAAGAGAGGACCAATCAAAGAATAGAAAATTCACAACTTTGGGGATGTAGTGTGTTGCAACAAGCCACTAAGAGGAATGTAATATGCTAAGAGAGATCACAATCTTGAAGGAAATTACACCCAATGTCATCCACAAAGCAGAAAACATGTCGTATGAAGTAAAAACACTGCACTAAGAATTGATAAATGCAAATAAGAATGAAGAAATGAGAGCTAACTTGGAAAGCCCTATGCAAAGTCATATGTTTTTGAGTACAGGTACATCATGTGGGAGAAAGAGAAAAGGGAGGGGTTTCCCAAAAAATGAAAAACACCAAACACATAAGGGATCCACAGATTTGGGATCAGTATATTCTTTGTTGCAATGTTTTTAGAGGGCTTGGAACTATCATCATTCAACAAATACACATAGAACTGGAAGAATGACACAAAGAGAGTGAAAAAAAAAGAATTTTTTTTTGGGTCAACATGGAAGAAACATGAATGTCTCAACACCTTGTGTCATCTCCAAAAGGAAAACACAAGACAAAAGAGAAAAAGAGAAATCAAAAGGAAAATGAAAAATAAAGCCTTTTGGGTCAACATGCAAGAGACATTAATGTCTCGATTCCTTGCATCATCCCTAAAAGGAAAATACAAGACACAAGAGAAAATAAGAAAATGAAAAGGTAAAAGAAAAAGAAAGCATTTTGGGTCAACATGGAAGAGACATGAATGTCTCAACACCTTGTGTCGTCCCCAAAAGGAAAACATAAGACAAAAGAGAAAAAGAGAAAAAGAGAAAAGGAAAAGGAAAAGAAAGCATTTTGGGTCAAGATGGAAGAGACATGAATGTCTTGAAACCTTCTTTCATCCCCCAAAAGGAAAACACAAGACAAATGAAAATGAGATAAATACAAAAAATGAAAGAGATGCACAACATAGAGAAGAATGGAGGTACAAATAGAGGAATGTCACGAAGAGAGAAAATAAAACAAAATGTCATGGTGGATCACATTATACACATGTAATCTCACCAAATAAAATGAAAAATAAATAATGCAAAAGACTAGTATTTAAAATGCGAGTCAACCTATGAAAAATTCATCCACCTCCCAATCATGTTCTATGTATACAAAAGGTGGTAAACTAGCCAAAGGGACAAGGGAAAGTGATAAACTAGGAGAAGCAGTAGGTTCAACACTCTTTGTAGGATATTTTTCATTTAAGCTCATAGAAGAGGAAAACAATGTATTCAATTCATTATGCACCTCTTCATCAATAATAGCAACCTCGTCATTATCATCCAAGTTGACCAAAATAGGAGGTCAAATGATAATATCCATGGAAGAGTTCACTTCTTGTTGTGGTTGTTGTATTGGATTTTCTTGTTTCAGGGCAGGAGTAGGGTCATCATGCATTGCTTCAATCAAGTTTGGATTTTAATTTTCTTTGTTTAATTCTTCATGAAACTTGCAGGAAAGGGCACAACCTCTATGCCTAGGCTCTCTAGCACCTCTATTTCATTTGGTTTTATTTTCATGTTGAATTTGTGTAGGAGAAGGTTGATTAATCATAGGTTTCATTTCTTCCCTAAGAGGAGGAATGGAAGTGACTACAGGAGGTTGTTCAACCACTTTCTCTTTGAATTTTTAAACTTGTTTTATTCTAGGTGTGACGGGGTTGGTTTCATTATCTCTTGGTCATTTATAGGATGTAGCATAATAAACATAATTATAATCACAATCAACCTTAATCTTGCCTTATTTGGGGTGTTGTAAAGTGTTGTAAAATACTTTCACATTCTTGTAGGCTTTTCATTAATAATTTTTCTTTCTTGTGCTTTAATTAGACCTATTTTGTATCCACAAGCCTCATTTATTGCATCTTTTCGAGGATAATCCCAACACCAATTAGTAGCCAATCATAATTTAGGTGTTCCTAGCTTTTGTGGCTTAGATTTAGTGTCTAAAACTCATCTGCCACTTTGGGTGAATGAGTCCCACCTAGGTCTTTTTGGTCCCAATGTAGGGTTCACACATTTCTAAACACTTTTCATTTTTGGTCCCATACATTATGTCTCATGGGACTCATTCACCACCTTGAGAAAATGAGTCTCATGTGACCAAAATTCAAATTTAATTCAAATTTTTGGTAGGATTTTATTCTCCTAGATTTGATGTTGGCTTGTAGTGTTGTAATTTTTGGGATTCTTGCATAAATGAGTATAAATACAAGGTTCGTTAACACATATTCTCACCTAGCAAATTTTACAAGAATTCAAGGAATTTCAAGAGTATATTATCAAGCATTCAAGAGCATTCTTCAAGTGCCAATCATCATGTTAGGGATTGCATTCTTAATTTTTGTTATTGTGCTAACATTTGTGATGTAGATTTCATAATCCAAGCAAGCATTACATTCAAGATCTATATCCTTCAAGCTAGAGTCAAGAACCACATCCACTGCAACCATTTCATGCATATTTGAATCACTTTATTGTAAGGGTTTCAAGAGTTTCAACATTTTTTTTGTTCATTCATCAATCTCAATTCATATTTGCTTTCCTTTCAAGGTTTAATTACTAGGAAAGGGATTTGACCAAGGAAAACTCATATTCACTAACCCCCACAACATTTTTCCCTCTTCTTGTGTGTGATTTGTAGGGCTAAGTTGTAGATTTTACAAGAAGCAAAGTTGGAGAAATTTTTTCAAATAATTATAGTTGTCATCAAGCCTTGAAGAAGCTTGGAGAAGGTCCATAAGTGGCAATTTATAGTTTTAGATTCAAAAACTATTCAAAAAGAGCAAAGTAGATCGAGAAGAACAAAACCCAGTTCAAAATTTCTAGAAAATCAGAAGTGGATTGATTCACCACTATTAGCGAATGAGTCCCAATATATAAGTCTACCAGAGATTTTTATAGATCTAGATACCCTTTTGGCTAAAACATTCTCCCACACATTTCATAGAAACTAGACTGATTCACCCAACTTAGTGAATGAGTCCCATTCAACATTAATAGTAGATATTTCAGTGATCCAGACCTTCATTCCACCTTCTTTAGTCTTCTAGGTGCACACTTTTAGTTTCATATCTTTCTGTTACATTTTGTTCACTTTTCTAGGTCATTTAGAGTTAGTTTGAATTCAATTAGAGTTTTACATTGTGTTTTTCATTTAATTGTATTTTCCAAGTTTACACATGGTGGTGAACCTCTCATTAGATCTCATTCAGTGCTTAGGATATCCCTTTGCAATATTTCAATCTCCTTTGCATTGAAATATCAATAGTTTTTTCTTGAGTGAAGAGTAATGATATTTCTAGTCTCCTTTTAGTTCCAAAACCAAGGAAATGAAAGAGAAAACACCAATTTTCTTCTTTTTGTTTTGGTGAACCTGACGTGTCTTGACACCTTGCATCATCCCCAATAGGAGGACCCAAATGAGTGTGAAATTGTCAAGGGACCCCTTTTTTGACAATACATTTAGCCCCCACTTTAGTGAGAGGATGAACTTGCTTCAAACTCACACTAAAGTAGACATTCAAGAGGAGTCTAGTTATACCAATGCTACCAAAATGTGACAACAATGATCAAGGGGGATGATCAAGCCCCCAAGATGAAAAGAGGAAAATTAAGCCAGATCCAAGGCTAATTGAAGAGTATGGAAATATCCTCTCTCCTTTTAGGTCTAGAACCCTAGAAGTAAATGAGAACACAATTTTCTTCTTTTCATTTTAGGATTTTTAGATTTGGTAACTTGGAGGAACAAATTAAGCTAACTAAGAAGAGTAGATCTAGATTTTGAATTTCTAGAAAATCCAAACTGGACTCATCTGCCAGAAGTGGCAAATGAGTCCCATTGTGGGTGTTTTTTAGAGATTTTTGTAGATTTGGATATCCATTTGTCTGAAACACACTTCTGTCTAGATATCTAGATCTACGATTGATTCACCCAGAATGGAAAATGAGTCCTAATAGGTTGAAAATTTAGGTTTTTCAGAATTTCATTTTCATTTTCCTTACTAAGGAAAACCCGTATTCCCTAACAATCAACAATTTTTTCTCTCTTTGTGTGATTACAGATCTTGGAGCTTGAAAAATCATCAAAGATTATCTTACAAGCTTGTTGGAGTTGTCTCCCCATTTTCATGTTCATAATATTCACTAAAAAGTTCATCTACATCCCCAAAATCATAGTTTTCGATCTGAGAAACTGGATGAACAGATTGAGAAAATTGAGAAGAGTAGATTCAAACATTAAATTTCTAGAAAATACAAACTATACTTATTCACCGCAAGTGATGAATAAATCCCATTGTAGGTGTTTTTCAAATATCTTTGCAGATTTGGATACCCATTTGCTCAAAACTTGTTTTAGTGCAAAAATCCCAAACTGGGACTGATTCACCCAAAATGGAAAACGAGTCCCACTAGGTCAAAAAGTTAGAATTTCTAGAATTTCAAAAATCCTTCTAGTCACTTCCAAATTTCTAGGTGCACACTCTTCATCTCTCCACCTTTATATTCTATTTTTTCATTTTTAAGTCATTTTATAGGTCGTTGTATTGAATTAGGATTTTGTGTTACATCTTGCATTTCATTGTCTTTTCCAAGTTTAGAATTGATGGTGAACCCCTCTTGTAATATAAAATCATATCTTAGGATACCCTATTGTCAGATCTCTTGCATCTATTCCACTCTTGGGGTGAGATCTCTAGGGTCATCCTTGAATGAGATTTATTTTCAAGTCTTCAAAGCATCTAGATCTACAATCACACAAAGAGAGAAAGAAAAAGTGTTGATTGTTAGGGAATAGGGGTTTTTCCTTTTTTCAAACCCCTTGTAGGTAATTAAAACAAATGATGAAATAAGATAATTAATCATAAACATGAAATAATGCAATTAGAACCTTGCCATGATGATGGATCTTGAATTGCTACAAAAATTGTTGAATAATTCTGCCCTTGAATTCTCTTGAATGTTCTTGAAGACACTTGAATTCTCTTGTGAACTCAACTTTCTATTAAGAATGTGCTTACAAAAGTCTTAAGTGAAAATGAGTGGAAGAACCTTGTATTTATACTCAATTATGCAATAATTCCTAAAATTAAAACACTACAAGGTGACATTAGATATAGGAGAATAAAATCTCACAAGAAATTTAAATTAAATTTAAATTTTGTTCACACAAGACTCATTCAACCAAGGTGTGGAATGAGTCCCATCATACATAATGTATGGGACAAAAAATGAAAAATGCTTATAAAGGTGTAAAAATAGGTTTGGGGCCAAAAAATATAGGTGGGACTCATTTTTCCAAGGTGGTGAATAAGTTTCAGATCACTAAATATGGGTCACACAAGCTAGAAACACCTAAATTATGATTGGTTAATGATTGGTGTCAGGATTATCCTCAAAAAGATACAATAAATGAGTCTTGTGGATGCAATATACGACCAATTATTATAGAGAAGCTTAGAGAAGTGTGAAAGTGTGTTAAAAATTATTAATGACAAGCCCAATTATTAATGAGAATCGTAGAGAAGTGTGAAAGGGGTCAAAAATTTAGGTTTTAGAATTTCAAAGATGTTTCAAGTCGTCATCAAGTTTCCATGTGGTCATTGTTTATGTCATTACTTTTCTTTCCTATTTTATTTGCATTTAAAGTTCATCTTGTAGTTCATTGCATTCAATTAGGGTTTTACATTGTATCTTGCATTTCATTCTCTTTTCCAAGTCTAGACTTGGTGGTGAACCCCTCTTGTAATTTGAATTCATACCCTAGGGTACCCTATTGTCAGATCTCTTGCCTCTATTCTAGTCTTGGGGTGGCATCTCTAGGTCATCCTTGAATGTTAGTTGGAGAAAATTGATGTTAGATGTCTTAAACCATAAGAGCATCCACTTCTCAACTAATCATTTTGGTGAACCTACATTTAGAATACCATCTTTTCTCATTTGGATATCATGATCATCCTAGATCTACCTTGTATTAACATTGCATTAGGGTTTGCATTAGTTAATTGGAATTTTAGGGTTTCTAAATTTTGCATTAGTGAAAGTGTATATAGGTTGCATTTTTTCATCTCAAATCATCTCAAATCATATAAAATCTATATTTGCATTTAGTGTTCAGCTCATACAAACCAAAAAGTATAAAAAATCACTTAAAAATCTATGGAAATTTTGAAAAAAAATCCCTACTAGGACTCATTCGCCACCTTGGGAAAATCAGTCCCACTGGACCCTAGAAATTTCCTTTTACAACATCAAAAACCTTATTTCTACACTTTTGTTTGCTGCCATTGGTTATCTATCTCACTGGGTTTAATTTTTGTTTCATACATTTTACAAAATCTAGCTTAAATTGGTCCTTTTCATGCATTACTTAATTCCATTTTTACATTCACAACATTTCATTTTCAGATAATTGCATAGAGTAATTAGTAAATTTCCTTGATTGAAATATGAAAAATTGTACTTCATTCTAGGACTTTACATTGCATTTCAAGATTGCATAGATTATTGTTGAAAAATGTTAGTTTCAGTCTATTCCAAGTTTGCAAAGAAAAAGTTGATCAATAAGCATGTTAGTCATACATTCAATGCATTTCCTAGTTATGAGAATCTCTTAGCTCAAGAGAGTGAAAATGTTAATGCTTTCCTTAAACATCACCCCCTCCTATCTCCCCAATTTGTGAAGATGATGTGATAGAAGAGAATACAAATATAGATAATCATGATGATCATAATTTTTCTTCTCTCGATATCTCTCCTTTTAGTGATGAAGGTATCTTGGTGAAGGAAGATACAATCATTGAGAATCTTGAAGATCTTGCTTGTGCTTCCCATCCCCTTTGGGAAGATATTATAGCACAAGAGAATGAGATAATAGACACATTTCTCAATATTACTTTACCTAATATCCATTCCCCCTTTACTTGTGAGAATAATTTAGTGGAAAGAATGAGATTGTAAATGATGAGGATGACATATTGGTGTGAGATGATCAAATATTTAAGGTCTATAACAACCCTCTTTATCATCCTTCCCCTACTTTTCCTATTTTGGAAGATATTAGGGAACAAAGGAATAAAATCATAAATGATAATGAAAATCATACTTGTCCTTCTCCTAGTATCTCTCCTTGTTGTCAAGAAGATACTTTGATCGATGAAATTCATGAGAATATTTGTTGTCCCCCTTCACCTAGGGAAATCCTTATTGAGCAAGAAAATTAAACCAATGATCATTCACATACTTACGATGAAGTAATTTTGGAAGAACCAATCCTTGAATGTCAAGAATATTTGGCTTGTAGTTCTCCTAACAACTCCCCTCCTAGGGATAATATCATGATGTAAGAAAATAACAACAATAGTAATGTGGCTTCCTTAGGTGATGGTAAAAAGGTGATTCCAGATTTCCCTTTATTAGAAATACATCAAACCAAGATTGCTGAGGTTATAAAAGTGCTAGTTTCCATTAGATCCCCCTTGACTATTGGACCTCCTACATACCTCGTGGGACAACCATTGAACGCTATAATTCTTTACCCACCTTCATACAAACAATGAACTCAAAACAAACATGAACTTATCCTTTACCCACCTAAGAATAATGTATGGAAGGAGCTGAATATTAATACTGTTGCTCATATATATAACACTAGAAACAATCTGCAACCAACACAAACAACTACAACATCCCTCTCATTTCCTATCCCCATCTTACCAGGTTCTCCTTGTTTATCTCTACAAAGTGGAAAGGAGTACAATCTTGTTGAACAACTAAAGAACACTCCTACTAAGATATCCTTATGGGAACTTATTTAAGCATCCCCTCACTACCATAACATGATTCAAAGTCCCTTGCAACAAGTTCCTATCGTTTCTAATGCACAACTAAATGACATAGAAACAATGATTCAAGGAATAAATGTTGGCATTGCTTTCCACCAAAGTGAACTCCCTCCTTTGGAAGCGAAAAAACAAAATGATCCTTTCATGATCATAGCTCAATAAAATAGAAAAGGGATTTAAAGTGAACCCTGAATGAAAATGGCTCTGCCCTTAATGTGTGTAGTGTATCCCTCTTGGATAGGCTTGGCGTAGAAAAACCAAAAATTCAACAGGTCTCTTTATCTATTAGTGGATTTGATAATGTTGGAAAGGAACCGATCGGTGTGATTAATTTTCCTATTACAATTGGAAAAGCTACATTAGAAACACCAATCCATGTTATTACCCATGATATTTTGTACAATATTCTCTTAGGAAGACCTTGGATTCATGAGATGCATGCGGTCCCTTCTACTCTTCATCATAAAATGAAGTATGTCTACAACAACACAATGTACACAATCGATGTTGATCATGAGTCTTATAATTTCTTGCAACTTAAGAAAAAAAGAATCCTTAAGAAAAACACCAACTACACAAGTAGAACCCATGCCAAAACAACAAAAAGACAATTGTTCTAAACCCTTCACGATGACATCACTAGATGCTTTGGGGTCATTGGATTTCGTCTCACCATTCATGGGAGAATACAATATCATAAACAAAGACTATAAAATAGGAAATGAAAAAGAATAATTTCAAAAATAAATTTGGAAGACCCTTAAAAAGAATCCATCTCAACTGCTTTAGAAATAAACATAGAAAATTACAAAACAAACTTTAATGAAGTTGACTATCAACATCTGCTAAATCCAAAAGAGATGAAGAATCTTTATGGAAAAGGTTATGAAATTATGAAACAACTTTTATATAGTGGAAATGGATGTGGAGCTAGAGAACAAGGTATTCATGTCCCTATAGATCCTAACATGCAAGAAATGAATCATGGTGTTGGTTATTGTCCTTTCATAGAAATCAACCCATCAAACAAACTTTCACTTAGTAGCAACACTATTACAAAAGGTTCTTTGCAAGAAATGAAAAAGACAAAGAAATCTTCACTTGATGGCAATGTCATCTCACAAAACACCAATGATTTGAATTCATTAGATTTTATATCCTCCTTTCAAGGAGAGAACAAAATATCACAATCCAAAGTGTCTTGTGTAGGTATGACATCTTGTACATCTAAGCAAGAGATATCCTCATCACAAAATAAAGTAACATATTCTACCATTGATCAAGAGAGTATCTTATCAAGAATCCTCAAAGATCATTTGATATACATCCCTCCAAGAACAAGAAAGAAATTTTACTACAAGAATTTCTTTTGTGCATATCATAGAGTTCATGGTCATGCCACTAACAAATGTAGGGATTTAAGTAACAAAATTCAACATCTTTAGGAGTGTGGTTCTCTTCCTTGTGTTGAAGCACCCAATTCCTCTAACTAATACTTACTTTCATTCTATTAAACTCATCCTTGTCCTGCACTAAGTGGGGGCAAGGGATTGGTTATCCTTTTCCTTTTATGTCACTTCTTGTTGCTTCTTTCATCTAGTTGATAACCTCTCATGAACATATAAAAGCAAGCTTGGGATGTGGACGACATGCCTTAACTTGGGTCATATGTGACATACTTATCCATGATGTAGACATATGACTTGGAATAGGGATTTCCAAATAAGGTATCATGTTTTCTTCTACTTTAAATGAATTTCTCAAAGTAATGGTGTTAGCATATGCTTTAAAGTTGGGGCATACATTGACACTCATGTGTCATTGTGTGATTTTCTTCCTTCTTGTGATGCATCCTTTTCTTGGTGGTTTCATTGGGATTTTTTCCCTCCAAGAGCATGATATTTCTTAGACTTATCCTCCCTAGGAAGCATTAGGAACAATTTTCCCTAAGAAGAGACCTTGCACAAACTAAGGAAAATCCGTTTGAACATTCCTTGTACTATTTTGAAGTTACAATGTCTATGAGTTTCAAGCATACAAAGTTTTGCTTGCCTCATTGAGCTCAAAGTTCATTATTGTGTGGTGCCTTATTAAAGTTATCAAGAGGTATAAATTTTGTATGGTTTGAGTGAAAATCCCAATCCGAGGCATGAATTTCCCCATAGCCACTTGCATGTGTGTGTGAGTGCATACCAACCATGAGTGTATGTTTCTCACTTTGGACTTCTCACCAGTGGATAGCCTGAAGTTTCATTGCCTTAGAGTGAGTATGCATTTTTTGGAAAACTATCCTAGATCTGATCCACATTGTGTTGGACAAATGGTCTATTCTTGATCCACCTTTCTTATTTTTTCTCTTCTTCTAGTTATTGACATTGCATGATCACGTATCTTGTTCTATTGCAAATCACACACCTTGTGTGTGTCCTTTTGTGCTTATGTTGGTTCGATGTAGGATCTTGGATCCTAGGGGCTTGACTTCCTCTTTGATCTTTGTTATCCTAGACCATCTACATTTCTAATTTGGACCCCTTTTGAATGTCTACTTTAGTGAGTTTGAAGAAATTTCATCCTCTCACTAAAGTGGGGGCTAAATGTAGTGTCAAAAAAATGGGTCCTTTGACATTTTCACACTTTTCTGGGATCTCCTTGTGGATTTTGGCTTAGTGTTACCTTGATTTAGTGTTGTAATGTGGATAACACATTCACATTAGATCTTGGTCCCTTGTGAACTAATGAAATTTAATAGTGCCTTGCTAAAGTGTTGTCAAGTGTTGTAACACACTTTCACACTTTTCTAGGGTTTCATCAATTAACTAAGAATAATAAATATAATTTTAATCATAATCAACCTTAATCTTGCATTATTTCATGTTGTAAAGTGTTGTAACACACTTTCAAACTTCTCTAGGATTTTCATTAATAATTCAGATTTCTTGTGCTTTAAATGGCCCTATTTTGCTTCCACAAGCCTCATTTATTACATCTTTTCGAGGATAATCCCAACACCTATCATTAACCAACCATAATTTAGGTATTTTTGGCTTGTGTGACCCAAATTTAGTTATTTGGGACTCATTCACCACCTTGGGCGAATGAGTCCCACCTAGATTTTTGGGTCCCAAATTGTTTTAACACCTTTATAAGAACTTCTCATATTTGGTCCCATACATTATCTATGATGGGACTCATTCACCATCTTGGGTGAATGAGTCCCATGTGACCATAATTAAAATTTAATTCAAATTTCTAGTGGGATTTTATTCTCCTAGATTTGAT
The DNA here is from genome assembly GCA_007258455.2 of Sequoia sempervirens. NCBI lineage: Eukaryota > Viridiplantae > Streptophyta > Pinopsida > Cupressales > Cupressaceae > Sequoia > Sequoia sempervirens. Next base: position 40,634 of record VDFB02377840.1, read on the forward strand.
GTTGGCTTGTTGTGTTGTAATTTTAGGAATTCTTACATAATTGAGTATAAATACAAGGTTATTTCACTCATTTTCACCTAAGAATTTTGTGAGAAAATTCTTAATTACAAGGTTATTTTACAAGAGCATTCAAGTGTCTTCAAGAGAATTCAAGAGCATTGAAGGGAAAAAAATTTCATCAATTGTTGCAACAATTCAAGATCCATCATGGAAAGGTTCTAATTGCACTATTTCACGTTCATGCTTCATTATCTTATTTCATTATTTGGTTTAATTACCTACAAGGGGTTTGACCAAGGAAAACCCCTATTCCCTAACAATAAATTTTTTTTCTCTCTTTCTTTGAGTGATTGTAGATCTAGATTCTTCAAAGACTTGAAAATCATTGAAGATTAGGTTAGAAGCCTGGTAGAGTTGTCTCCCCATTTGCAAGGTCATAATATTCACTAAAAGATCATCTACAACCCTAAAATCAAAGTTTTCCATCTGAGAACATGGAGGAAAAAATTGAGCCAAATGAGAAGAGTAGATCTAGACTTTGAATTTCTAGAAAACCCAAACTAGACACATTCACCACAAGTGTTGGATGAGTCCCATTATGGGTTTTTTTCAAATATATTTGTAGATTTAGATACCCATTTGTCTAAAACTCACTTCTGTGTAGAAATCCAAATATGGGACTTATTTTCCCAGAATGGTGAATGACTCCTAGTAGGTGAAAAATTTAGGTTTTTAAGAATTTCAGAGCTGTTTCCAGTCATCATCAAGTTTCTAGGTGCACACTGTTTATCTCATTACTTTTTTGTTCTATTTTATTTTTATTTAAAGGTCATCTTGTAGATCATTGTATTCAATAAGGGTTTTTCATTGTATCTTTCATTTCATTTTCTTTTGCAAGTTTAGACTTGGTAGTGAACCCCTCTTGTAATTTGAATTCACACACTAGGATACCCCATTGTCAGATCTCTTGCCTCTATTCCAATCTTCAAGTGGGATCTCTAGGGAATCATTGAATTTTAGTTGGAGAAAATTTGTGTTCTATGTATTAAACCATAAGAGCATCCATTGTTCAACTAATCACTTAGAAATGGGTAAAAATTGGTTCAAGGCCAAAAGATCTAGATGGGACCCATTTTCCCAAGGTCACGAATGAGTCCCAGACACTAAATCTGGGCCACACAAGCTAGGAACATGTGAATTATGACTAATTAATGATTGGTGTCAGGATTATTCTCAAAAAGATGCAATAAATGAGGCTTGTTGATTTAAAATAGGGCTAATTAAAGCATTAAGAAAGCCTAATTATTAAGGACAAACCTAGAGGAATGTGAAAGTGTGTTATAGCACTTTACAACACTCCAAATAAGGAAAGATTAATGTTTATTTTGATTGAAATAATGTTTATTATGCTTAGTTAATTGATAAAACCTTAGAAAGGTGTGAAAGTGTGTCACAACAATTCAAAACACTTTTACAAGGAACCATTAAATTCCATTAGTTCACAAGGGACCAAGACCTAATGTGAGTGTGTTATCCACATTACAATAGTAAATCAAGGCAAGCACAAGGAGGGCCCAAATAAGTCAAAAAAATTAGAAGGGTTACTTTTTTCGGTTACTCCAGTTGCCATCAATGACAATGGGGGAGATTGTTGGAAATTGGATTTCATCGAATGGTTGTCATTAATGTCAACAAGTTGTGATTGATGTCAACACAATATAAAATGTATGAGATGTTTA